>JARYGA010004774.1:0-46036 GCA_030545235.1 Helianthus tuberosus | reverse complement strand
GGGGATCCTCGTCCGCAAGCCCATGGAAAGTTGCGGAGTTTTGGAGCATTTTGTATCAAATGCGGGCCGGAGTTCGAAGTTGTTGGCCTCGACATTCGGTGCATTGATAGCGGCGTCAAGATTGCCTACGGTAGGCCGTAGGTAATCCATGAGGGTACGTTGGTCCGCCATTGGGAAGTGGGTCCCCCGAAGCTTTCTCTTGATTTTTAGCTTTAAGTCTTTTTCTGAGAAAGCGCCTCGGGTTCTTCTAGGGGTTCTTTTATGTCTCTACTAGAACTGGAGCTCATGCACTACGTAGGAGGGTTCAAATGTGGCGCCTGGTTCCACGTCCTGCAACAAAAACAGAAAAGAACGTTGGTCAGAATGTTCACCACGGCCCGTGCTCAGTGAACACGGCCCGTGGTCAGAAGTACAGTAATCGTTTTCTGTATCCCAGTTACTGGGAGTTGGACACGACCCCGTGTTGCACCGACACGGCCCCCGTGTTCAGCTCTCTGTAACTCAGAAAATAAAAACTCTGCCAGTGATGATGCTGGACACGGCCCGTGTCTGACCGAGCACGGCCCGTGCTGAGCTCTGCAGAAGCTGAAAAACTAAGAAAAATCCTAAAAAAATAAAAAAGAAAATAAAAGATGATTAGTCCGTTGATTCCCTAACTTTCTTAAAATCCTTGTGTCCCCGTCAACGGCGCAAAAACTTGATGCGCGTTTAAGTGTCGTATATATTAGGTGTATATTTTAAGCCCTTTTTAACACTTATTTTAGCCAAGTTTTAAATTTATAAAACACGATATTTCACTAACACTAAACACACATATGGGCAAATGCACCCATCGTTGAGTGTAGTATAGCGTTGGTAAGATACCGAGGTCGTCCAATGACACAAGAGCTTTTAGTACCGGTTTATCCTCAACGTCTAATCAAAATAAAAAGTTTAGAAAAATATTTTAAACTAAGAAAAATAAAAACTAACTAAAATGCTGAAAATAAAAATAAAAGAAAAAACAGATAGACAAGATGAATCACTTGGTTCCGACTCGTATCTAGTATAACCTTTGATTATTTCCGCACTTTTGCACATAATTAAGAGATTATCTTAGTTATTGTAGTAGGCCCCCTCTTTTGAAGGCGACGTTACCCTCACCCCAGTAGTTTGAGTCAGCAGGGATACAATCCTAAAGGGGTGGATTATTGGAAGATAATGAATTAAGTTATTAATGCAGTATTGTGGTAGGCCCCGCTTTTGGCGGTGACGTTACCCTCGGCTAAGTAGTCTGAGTCAGCAGGGATACAGTCCTAAATAGCCGGGTTATAGTATTAATAGTAGTTAACTTATGAGGGGATCAAAGAGTTTGGACCCCCGCCATCCAATACCGTGAAGTATTGAAGGAGGTCCTACTAAATTTGACCCAGGTCCATTGCAGGACCTCTAAACGCTGAACAATGGCAAGACCTTTACCAAACCGTTCCCTTAACCCCCCTACCAGGTAGCCAACATATCTCCATATAGACCGTGGAGATATGAATGGTGAAAATCCTTTATTTTATATAGACAGTAAAATAATGCCAAGACACCACGGACAAACGATAAGGAAAGATCACCTTCAACATAAGTAACTAGTTATTAAAGTCATTAATACAAAACCAAATAAAAAGTGCAAAAGATTAGAAATAAAAAGTATTATACTAGACACTTTGTCTTCACCAAGTGATGTAAGAGACTTAGGCAAACATGGCCTTGATTGTCAAGAACTCTTACGATCAATCTTGGATCCCGAGACGACTCACACACTCTACGATGGACAATGGATGATGGTGGTGGATGATGGTGTTGTGATGGTGGTGGGTGGTGGATGAAGTGTGAGAGAGGTGGTGTGCCAAGGGATGAGATGAAATGAATCCAAGCACTCCTATTTATAGGCTGAACAGAGAGCTGGACACGGCCCCGTGTCCGCTGGGCACGGCCCCGTGTCCGTCTGACAATCTCTCTCCTCATTAATTGTAATTCGCAATTACAATAAATGCGCCTGCTGTACTTTCGACACGCCCCCGTGTCTGCTGAGCACGGCCCCGTGGTGGGCAATAGAAGCTTCTATGGATTTGTCTTTTCTGCTGCTTCTTGGGCACGGCCCCGTGCTGGCTGAGCACGGGGCGTGTTCAGTCTTCTGATTTCTCTATTTTGCTTTGGAAGGTGCCGTCGAGGGGTCGGGCAGTCCACTAATATATTCTTTTTCTTGTATTTATGTTGGATTTAGCTATCTTTTTGCTTCTTTTGCGTTTTTGAGCTCATTTAATCCTGAAAATACAAAAGGAAGACAAAAACACTCTTTTTCCAATATTAGTACTTAAAAAGGGTTAGTTTTATGCCTCAATTGATGTAATTTTATATGTTGCATTTTACATACATCACCCCCACCACCTTAAACCCTTGCCCGTCCGGCGACGGGCTCGTAATTGCTGTCGGCGGCTGGCTCGTTCCAACACGTTTAAAACCGAATTAAACCTTTCCAAACCCCATCAAAACATACACCAAACTCCATTAAGACCACATAATCGACCCATATCACCTTACATCATTCAACTCAACTAAATCCCTGCCATCTCTCTCTTAAAACACTCACCTACCATCTTCTTCTTCCTCATTCTCCACAAGACCCTAATTCTTCAACATCTCATAACTCTCTCAATCCTCCACCAAATCACCCTGATTTTTGAGTCCATCTTGCGTAATTTTTCGAGAGGAACAAAACCCCCAACACAGTTTCCATCAATTCTTGCTAGTTTGCAAGATTTCTGGGGCGTGTAATTTAGGGTTTTTGAAAGGGTGTGCATCAAGTTGGTTGCTTTCCCTCTTTTCTTAGTTCTTCTTGTCTAACAACATCAAAGGTATGGATTCTCCTTACATTATGCTTGATTATCATATGTTTAGTTGTTTTTCTTCCGAAATTTTAAACTTTTTAGTTTAAGAGTAGGTTGTTTAGACAATGTATGTTGTTCTAGCATGAATTTGAGTATGATTAGTTGTTTTTGGATGGAATTTGAGCTTGTTATAACTTTAGTGATGTGATTACACTTGTTATGAAAATGATTGAACATGAAGGTGATGTTGAATATATTGTTGAAATTATAAGAAATTGTAAGATTAACAAGAAATTGATAAGTTTATGATAAAGTGAGCGACTTTGGAAGTTTAAAGAGGCGATTTTTACATTCACTTGTTAATTAAAATGTCAAACATCACACATCATGTTCAAAGTTTGAGAGTTTTAGTAAAGGTTTGGGTTTATATTGACGTTTACTTGTTTGTGATTGTAGTGATGGCCGGTGGTAAAAGACAAAAGACTACAGGGCAAGCTTCATCATCAGGAGTCGGTTCTTCTTCCGGTTTACTATCGAGGAAGTGGGAGCAATTAAGCTCCATCTTAGAGGGGGATGCAAGACTGTACAGACAAGATTGGGAGTGGGCAAAGTTCAAGGATAGCAAAAAGCGCCGAAGTTTGGGATGAGGAGAAGAGAAAACCTTTATCGGAATATCAAGATAGGAAGTTAGAGGCCAAGCTCTGGAAATGGAAAATGGTCAATAACGTGAGTACCCTCAGTTCCGGAAAGGAGTTTATGTGAAAGAGTGGTGAATGTTGAAGAGCTCAAACAATTCGAAATAACACAAATGTTTGAACGCCAAGGTTGGGAAAGAGTGCTTGATTGGTGCAAAGATAACACTTCGCGGATATATTTGTCGGAGGTATGTGAATGGTTGTCGACACTGAGGTTATGAATAAGGATAGCCCTCCCGCAGAATGCAAATTGGTCGGGAAAACAGGCCGGGGGGGGGGGGGTAATGACGATGTCTTTCGAAACCATCAACCGCATTGCACGCTTTGATTCTTTGGGGGTGCAAGCATATGACTACCCAACCACGCAACAATTTTTGGATAGTCATGCGAATAATGGTGATTCGGAGCAGATGACCGCGGTTGTTTTACCTTATCATGATGGGGGAGAGGCAAAGAAAAAGCACATGACGATTGAGGGAAAGAAGGGATTAATGTTGAGAACATTTTAGTGAGGTTTGGTGATCGTGGAAGTGTTAAAGCGGGTGACTGTAGGGTGGTGCATTCTTTGCTATATGGGACCCCGACATTGTCATGGAGACACATAGTGATGATGAATACGTGGTTTACTCGGGAGTCGTCCCAGAGGCGTTTTTATTCCATACGCACGCCTCATTAGTGCCATGATTGTTCAACAAAAATTGCTTACCTCCGGAATCACTATGGGTAACTAAACCGTTGGAGGAACTTAATAAGGCCTCCATGAAGAAGAACTGGAAACTTAGAAGTTAAACTCTCGGGGAACAAGTATGTTGTGACCGACAAGTTGGGTCAGTATGAGTTCCTTACTTCAGGGGCACCACCGGAATCGGAAGAAGATGAAGAGATGGGGGATGAAGAGGAGGAAGTTGAACCCTCCGGTCCACAAAGACCACGACAAAGATACATGAGGCCGCATAGAGAAATTAATGCAGATGTGGCGGGCTTTGTGACCACTAGACGGGTGCCCTCCTACAAAAATTTTGATCGGGGACAGCAAGAGATATATGACAATGTCTCTGCATGCATAGGTGAAGGTCGAGAGTATAACCGAAGGAGGGAAGCTTATGAGGAGGCACAGGGACCTCAAATGCAGGAGTTTTGGGCAGTTCAAGCAGCCCATCGGGAGAGAATGGATAAGTTTATGGAAGAGCAACAACTGTTCCAAGCAATGCAGAGGTCACACATGGAACAGTTGGCGAAGAGGCAAGAGGATGAGGAAGCCCGGAGACGGGCATGGGAAAAAGATGAGGTTAGGCGCCAAACCGCACAAAGGGAGTTAGAACAACGCCGTTGGAGTGCTTTGGCTGTCTCTCACCAAATGGCGATTAACAACACCAAGATACTCCACGATCAGGAGGGCCATCAAAGAGACCTTCAAGCCGGTCTCCCGTACGCCAAACACTCGGGGTGGACTGATTACCCCAATCTTCCTCATCCACTAGGTCCATCTGATCCCACCCCTCATTGGCCCGAGGCAGTCGGTTCTAGTTTTATCCCGATTCCGTACCAACCGCCGCCTCAAGGGGAGCAGAGTCCCCTCGATAACTATAGGGAGATGTTCGAGTCCCTCACTGGTTATCAATACCAGCCCAACCCGCCAGTGGATCCAAACGAGCGATATCAGCGGTAGAGGTATGGTATGTTTTTGTTGTTGTTGTTGTATATTATTTTGTTTCCGTTATTTTTATTTCATGTTATTTATTTTCGCCTAGTTAAATGAACGTTGTGGGTGTGTTCCCTATATAACCCTCACGAGACCTCTCATCCTCCCAAGCTATTGGGGGGGTTTAAAAGGGCTTGTTGCATAAGCTAAATGCAACCGTGATTCCTACGAAAGTGAGTTAGGTTTATTGTTGTTGTAAATTATTGTCCACGTAAATCGAAGTGAAATAACACATGGCTTGGTAATATGTTTCATAAAAAGGGGTAGAACTAGGTAACTAACAAATTTTGATGGTTGTGAGAAGCATGCTTCTACACAAGGATTATAATTTGTAGGTACAACATGTTCGCGGGACAACCGTTTTTATGAAGAGACAAAGGATATATGAGTATCAAGCGACAAAAATCAGGTGCATGTGTTTCCTTTTACTTTGATTCTTAGTTAGGAATAAGTGGATTGTACATTGTATTTTATTTTCCGGGGTGAGATTTTGGGAAGGTTAGACGTGTCACATCCCTTGCGCGTTTTTAAAACTCTAGTTCTTGCACATTGAGGACAATGTTTACCTCAAGTGTGGGGATGGGGGAGTAGTAAAAGTTTTCGAATTTGACCCATTCATTTATATTCTATACATTGAGGACAATGTTTGCCTCAAGTGTGGGGATGGGGGAAAATTTCAAAATTTTTTCAAAATGTCTTGTCTTAAAAGCGATCTTAAAAGCACAAGTAACCAAGTCAACGAGGGATGTCACAACCCATTTGGTCTTTTGTCATGGCCAAGTTCAAATTAATAAGCATAACGAGTATTTAGCGGGTGGTTATTTGGGAATAATTCGAGTAAGGAACTAGCAATTTATGCATATCACATATCATACCCTTATACGTGAGGTTTGAGCCACTTTTATATCATAGATTTACATTTACATGTTTCTTTGTTTGAGTGGACCATTAGTCGCGTATTGTAGAACTTGCAACTTTTGATACGTTTGAGACTATAGACCGAATACAAGCACGAGAATGATTAAGGCATTAGGTAAACCTTTTCTCTTAAAACCATTTTTCTATCCTTACCCGAACAAATTCCCTAGTCGCCCATTTTGAGCCTAAACCTTTCGTTTGACCACCCTATAGCCCATAGCCTTTAAACCTTTTTCTTGTAAACCCGTGTGATGGAAATTCGATTATAGTAGCAAAGTTTGTATAGTTGTATTTGTTTGTTTGCGAAAAAAAAATCAGAAAATGTACGAAAAAGAATAGAAATACATTGAGAAAAGAACAAAAAATTATGTTTCTAGTTGTTGAATAAAAGGCTAAAGTTGTTGCCTTGTAGTTGATGTTTATAGTTTACTTTTGTTTAGAATAGTCTTTGGTAATAAAAATCGAATTTTCATCACCTTAGCCACTTAAAAATATCCTATTTCCTACCCTTCGCCTAGCCCCATTACAACCCTTTCAAAGACCTTTTGACTTGTGCTTAGTATTCGTGTTCGGTGGTGGAGAATGATTGAGTTGCAAGCCTATGCGGGTACGTGTTCTAATCAGTTTTGAGCGATTAATTGTTGAAGTGCTAATACATTATACACGTTAGCCATTTTTAAGCCGAGTGGAGAGCACATTGTGAGGGATATGCATGAGTTGTTAGTTTTACGGGCGGGTTATTCTTGGATAACCATTATTATATGTGATTATTCACTTTACCGGTAAATATGTGGAAAATGTAAAGAATGTGAACTTTTGTATGACAAATAGACCTTAACCTCTGTCTCGGGAATGGGATGTGTATTCGTTGTTCGACCCACGTGAAAGTAAAAAAACAGATTTGCTTGAGGGCAAGCAAAAGACAAGTGTGGGGATGTGATATGTGGTTGAAAACCGGTGCTTGTAATCGTATAACTTTATGTTTTTATATGAGTTTTAATCTTGAACGGCCTACTTTTAATTAAATTTGTGTTTATGCAGGTTTGATGGAGTTTAAGGACTTTTCGGGAACGTTACAAGCCACCGGGTCGAAAACCGGAGCACCGGGACGTGTTACGGATCAACCGGGAGCGGAAAATGGAAAATTAGAGAATGAAGAAACGAGAGCCCGTCGCCGACGGCTTTGGCCTCGTCGGCGACGACTTCCAGAAATTCCCGTCGCCACCTTTTGGCCGTATCCAGACTAATAAGCCGTCGGAGGAAAACGAACAAACCAAAGCCTGTCGCCGACGGGTTGAGGGCCGTCGGCGACGGCTTGCCAATTCTCAAAACGCGAATTTTGTTAAGTTGAAGGTTAAGCTCGATTTTGATTGGTGCTCTTTCATTCAAGTCGTAAGTTACACTCACTTGAGAGTTTGAATCTTCATCTTGGAGCCATTACCATCTATCTTTTGACCTACCATTCCATCATCTTGATAGCTACAACCCGAATCATCATCATCCAAGACACAATCAATCATCAAACCCTAGTTCACCAAACCATTATCCTTCTCATCATCATCATTCCATAAACCCTAATTCTTCATCATTCCTTCATCCTACAAGCTTCAAGATGACTCCATCCGCATTCCAAGCATCCGGTGATCAAGTTGCATCAACCATGAGCGGCTAATCATCTCGGTTTCACCCCGGCGTAGGTAGTTGTTAATTTTAGGGTTTCAATTTGTTCTTGTTTCATCTTAGTGACAATTTGTATTTGGTTTTTGAAACTTTTGACAATAGTATTACATTTGTTACGAATTCGTGAATTGTCGAACGATGTTAAAAGTTATGACTTTGTGAAACGGTGATGTGTAATTGTACGTTGTCGTTGTTAGGATTTACTTGTGTTGATTACAAAGTGTCTTTTTGTCCGTTCTTCGGGGCGTTGATAGCTAGCAGCACCTAAGTCACGGTACACTAAATCTGTTAATCGAATGCATTTGAGTTGAAACTAAAACTTGTAGAAATCCTAGGTTAACAATTACCGAAATCGGGCGTGATTCCTTTTTATCATTATTGTTCTAATAACCATTTATTTTGCAATCGTTAATTAGTAGTTGTTAATTATTCGCATCAATTCAATTAGTTAAAAATCATATCTCTCCATTAAACGAAAATACAAAAATACTTTAGCAAGCTTCATAAATTGTGACGATTGTTTTAATTCATTCGAATCCACACACAAACCACATACTCTTCGTGGTTCGACCCCTTACTACCACTAACACATTGTTAAGGGTAATTTGGGCTTATAAATATTATATTTGACCGGAGCGCGACACTTCGATCAAGTTGAAACGACGTAGAAACTCAAAATATACGCTGAGTTATCGTAGATTTACTATCAAAACACACACGGATCACTAATTGCTGCCGCAATACAGGGTAATAACTCGATCGCTGCTACGATTCAATGTCCGATCGATTAAAATATCCAATGGATGTTTAAGTGCTGCCCACATTAGGGTTTATGCTTTGTCATTCGTCGTTAAATCGATGGATGTTTAAGTATCGCACTTTGTCATTCGTTGTGAGGGATTAATCTCGTGAGTTATCGTAAATGCTGTATTAAGTTACTAACCTAGTTTGTGTGCATTATTATTTAAACTAGGTTATCAAGGCTAATCAGTAGGCTAAGCTCTGTTCATATTAAATCTGCAATGTGAGTCATTCTCTTTTTATCAAATTACTTTCAAAAGCATGTTTATTTTCAAGGTTATAGTTACAGGGATTAAGTCTTTGTTATCTGAAATTACTGCCAGTATGTGGGGGGGATGTGCACATAGCTACTAATTATTTATCACTTGTGGGTGAACGGACCCAGCAAGTGATATGTCCACAATCACAAGTCCGGTTAAGTGACAACTGGGTCAGTTAATTCAAAAGATAGAGACATTGTAATCGCTCTTAATACTGTAAATTATAACAAACAAGTCGTTTTAGTAAAAAGAATGATTCACCAGTATTTCCCGCTGACAAAACCTTTTTCCAAACATGTTTCAGGTGATCTGTTGTGATCCAGGAAAAGTGCCGCGTAGCACTGAAAGCTTAAGGAAGTGGCTCAATATAAAATAAAGAAACATGTTTTGTAAAATAAAGATTTCTCCGTGAAATCTCATGATTGTAAATTACCGGGGTTTTATCCCGAGTTGTGAAATAAAATAATCGGGAAATTGCAGTTTTTAAAAGATCCTGAAGGAAACTTCCGCTGTCAATCTAATTAAATAAATACCACGGGATTTTCTGTCCCGCGGCTCCTGAAACGGGTCAAACCGGGTCGGGGGCCGTGACAGAAATAAGGTGGTATCAGAGCCACTGATTTAAGCCAATTAAGTATTTAGAAATACTTAATTTTCCTGATTTCCATTATGTGATTATGTGTTTTATTAACTGATTATTTGTTAGTTACAGTATGGGTAAGCAAAAGCTGTCAAATATCTATCTTAAATTAGATAGGTCATCCAACGAGAAGGGAAGATCATCCCAAACTAAATCCTCAAATCAGTCTGAAATTCCTGATGAAGGAATATTTGTGCGAAAGGCACAATATGAGGAACCACTTTCTCCTAGTAAAAGAAGTCTGATTATTAGGAAAAGTAAGGAGAAAATAAAGAAATTTCGAGAGAAGAAAGTTAAACAGGAAACGCAGGAATTAATCAGTAAATCACCCTGGGAGGACAAGTTAGATGAGAAATGGACAGATCTTTATATGCTAGTTACTGTAGCAGTTAATGCAAATCTTTAAATAATTTTACCCTAGTCTTAGCACCTTTATTAACTACAGTCTAGAAACTTTATTTCAGTAAATAAATACATTTACAATAAAAACCTAGTGTGTTATAATTTTCATTTGTTTTGTAAGTTACCCAGTCTGAAATAATATTTAAAGGTTTTCTATAAAATTTTTGTTATAATTAGTAATGGGGTGTCTTTTGCATAACAGCATGAATGAGTTATCTGAAGCCTTAGAAAATCTCAACCTCTACCCTGTAAACATAGAAGTTTCTAAAGAATTTACTGGGTACTTTCCTGATGTGGAACAACCTATTGAATTCAATGCTCCACCTACGGAGAAATCCAAGCCCAAGAAAAGAAGGAGATTTGTAGGATGGAGGCGGGTGCGTAGGAGGAAGCCTGTCACTAGAAAGATGCCTAAAATAGAAAATCCTTTAGATAAAGGAAAGGGAATTGAATTCGGTGAAGAGTCTAGGCAGATGGGATTACAGTTTGATGAATATTCTAAGCAAATAGAAACGGAAGTTGGAGAAGGTTCTAGGCCACTGGAAATGGAGTATGGAGAAGGTTTTAGGCAAACTCAGAGGGAAATGGGAGAAAGCTCTAAGCAAAATCAGGAAATGACATTGCAGGAAGAGCTGGATTTTATATTGGCAAGCTGTGATACTATTCAGCCTGTCAATACAAATGTTTTTACTCGTCCTATTGAAACTCAACTCCCTATAAACTTAGAACCAGCAATCCCAGACCCTATAATCCACACTCAACCTGTAGGAATGGACGAATGGTGGACGAATGATTGGCAGTTCCAAAACCTGCTCAACAGTCCTTATTCCTTTCTTCCTCAATTTGACCCAG
This sequence comes from Helianthus tuberosus, assembly GCA_030545235.1. Taxonomy (NCBI): domain Eukaryota; kingdom Viridiplantae; phylum Streptophyta; class Magnoliopsida; order Asterales; family Asteraceae; genus Helianthus; species Helianthus tuberosus. The sequence continues at coordinate 35,228 of JARYGA010004774.1, read as the reverse complement.
AACCTATACCTAATCCACCTATGAGTAATGAGAATTTAGCTGAACTTCGCCACTTTGGCAAAGAGTTGGTGGATGCCGGAAATAGGATCAGGGAAGTAGGAGAACAGATCTCCTGGAAATACGATGAGAGGGAACGCCGCTACTAAAATACCAACTGATGAAGGATAGTGAGTTTATGAAAATATGGTTGTGTAATAGTAAAAGTAATAGTAAAAATCAGTCTGTAAAATACAAATAAAACTTTGTAAGATATGGTGTGTATTGATGCATACTATAAATATATAAAAATGAGAATCGAGAAATCGATAGTTTTGGCCATAAGTGTATATATGAAATTTGCATGATTATTTTATGTTTAATTGTTATTTATTCAATACTAATAGATTATATAAATTAATTATCAGATGGCAAACGTTGGTAATGAACCAGTTAATGAAGTTAATCAATCTGAGCAACAACCGGGGGATCAATATATGACTAGGCAAGATATCGAAAATATCGTTGCTCAGGGAATAGCCAATGCTATTCCAGCAATAGTTGCTGCTGTTAAAAATCCAATAGAACCTCAACAAATCGTTCCTAGCAAACGTATTTCTGAAGATAATTTCAGTAATAGCGTAAATGGAGGCGGTAATCATACTAATCATGATAATGAACCACGGCAAGCTCCGCTCCCTAAGAAAATGAAAGCTGCAACACCTGCTTGCACTTTCAAAGAATTTCTTGCTTGTAAACCATCTGAGTTTGCAGGAAATGAAGGAGCAACTGCAGCACTGCGTTGGTTAGAGAAAACCGAGGCAGTAATTACCATAAGTAAATGTGACAAGGACGATCAAGTTATGTACGCGTCAAATCTTTTTAAAGAAGGGGCGCTAGAATGGTGGAACACGGTGTTACAAGCAAAAGGAAGAATGGTGGCCTATGCCATGAATTGGGAAGAATTTAAGAGTCTTGTAGAAAGAAAATTATGTCCCGAATATGAAAAAGATCAAATGGCAAATAAGTTCCTAAACCATCGAATGATTGGTGTAGATTGTCGCGGTTATACTTCTACATTCTTCGAATATGCTAGAATGGTACCAACACTGGCTTCGCCAGAACCGGTACTCATTTCTCGCTACATTTGGGGGCTGATTAGTGAAATCCGTAACATCGTTAAAGCTGCGAGACCTCGCACTATTGATGATGCGGTAGAATTAGCTAACACCCGAACAGATGAGCTGGTACGCACCCAAGATGAAAACAGAAAGAAGGAACTGGCTCAGAAAATTACCCAAGGCTTTCGTACGGGTAATAATAACAGCTTCAAGAGAAGAGGAACAGGGCAATATTCAACTTTGCCTTTCTGTCAAAATTGCAAAAAGAAACATTTTGGAAGATGCAAGGTATATTGCAATTTTTGCAAAACTGTAGGACATCGTGAAGAAAATTGCAGGAAGAAATCCATAATTTGTTACAATTGTGGAGAAGCAGGACATTTCAAAACAGAATGTCCTAAAGAGGTCAAACCAGCAGACAACAAAGCCAAGACGGTCGACGGAGCCACTAAAAAGAATGTCAGAGCATTCCAGCTGACCACTCAAGAAGCAGAACTTATTCCAGATGTGATAGCTGGTACGTTCCTAGTTCACAACGTATATGCAAAAGTATTATTTGACTCTGGTGCAAACCAAAGTTTTGTAAATACTTTATTCTGTCATGCTCTTAAGTTACCTTTAACCAACATTAGCCAGATTTTTACAGTCGAAACCGCAGATGGGAATTTAGTTAAAATAGATCAGGTTTTGCAAAAAGTAGAAATAAAACTTTCAGGTCATAAATTTTCTGCAAACCTATTACCTATGAAATTAGCTGAATTCGATGTTGTATTAGGAATGGATTGGTTAGTAGCCAACCATGCTCGAATTCTTTGTGATCAGAATTCCATAGAAATTCAGGCACCTACTGGAGAAGTAATCATAATTACAGGAGACAAACCACGTAAGCCCATGAAGTTCATATCAGTAATGAAAGTTGCTAGTTATGAACGAAAGCAAGGATTAGTCTATATGATTTCAGTAATCATTAGTACTAAAGGCAAAGAACTTAAGGAAATTCCTGTAGTCTCAGAATACCCAGATATATTCCCAGAAGAGTTACCGGGACTACCACCAGATAGGGAAGTAGAATTTAGGATTCATTTAATTCCAGGAACTACACCGATAGCCAAGGCACCTTATCGGTTAGCACCCACAAAAATGTTAGAACTGAAAAAGCAATTAGATGAATTACTAAGTAAAGGATTCATACAACCTAGTTCATCTCCGTGGGGAGCACCGGTGTTGTTTGTAAAGAAGAAGGATGGTTCGATGAGAATGTGTATTGATTATAGAGAATTGAATAAAGTTACAATTAAGAATCGATACCCATTACCTAGGATCGATGATCTTTTTGATCAACTTCAGGGGGCTAGATATTTTTCTAAGATAGATTTACTTTCCGGATATCATCAATTGAAGGTACAAGAAGAAGACATATCTAAAACTGCTTTCAGAACTAGGTATGGTCATTACGAGTTTACATTCATGCCCTTTGGGTTAACGAATGCACCTGCAGCATTCATGGACATGATGAATCGAATCTGTAAACCGTATTTGGATAAATTTGTAATTGTCTTCATCGACGATATACTTATTTATTCCAAAAACCAGGAAGAGCATTGTCAGCACTTGCATGCACTCTTAACTTTGTTAAGAAAAGAAAAGTTGTACGCCAAATTCTCGAAGTGTGAATTTTGGTTGCAAGAAGTGCAATTTCTAGGTCATATGGTGAATCATGAAGGTATTCATGTAGATCCTGCTAAGATAGAGGCAATTACCAGATGGAAGGTTCCACAATCCGCAATGGAAATTAGAAGTTTTATAGGTTTAGCTGGATATTATAGACGGTTTATTAAGGATTTTTCCAAAATAGTTGTACCATTAACTAAGCTAACATGTAAAGCCGTTAAGTTTGAATGGGGACCTAAGCAAGAAGAAGCTTTTAGGATCTTGAAACAGAAGTTAACCAATGCTCCAATCTTAGCCTTACCAGAAGGAACTGAAGATTTTGAAGTATATTGTGATGCTTCAAAACTAGGATTAGGATGTGTGCTTATGCAACGCAAGAAAGTGATTGCGTATGCTTCAAGACAGTTGAAAAAGCACGAAGAAAACTATATGACTCATGACTTAGAATTAGGAGCCGTAATTTTTCCCTTAAGATTTGGAGACATTATCTTTACGGAAGTAAATTTACTGTCTATACAGACCACAAAAGTTTAAAATATATTTTTGGGCAAAAAGAGTTAAACATGAGGCAAAGAAGATGGATGGAAATCCTAAGTGACTATGACTGTGATATTCAATATCATGAAGGAAAGGCAAATGTAGTTGCAGATGCCTTAAGTCGTAAATATCATGAAAAGCAAAAGCGAGTTCGTGCTCTCAGAATAAATCTACAGTTAGATTTAATGGAACAAATAAAGAAGGTTCAGGAAACAGCAATCAAGGATGATGCTGAAGGAATGAAAGGACAAATAAAAGAGTTAGAGCAAGGAGCTGATGGAATTTGGAAATTCCACAAAAGTAGAATTTGGGTACCTAAGCAGGGAGAATTAAGAAATAAGATTTTGGAAGAAGCCCATAAATCTAGGTATACCATGCACCCAGGAAACAATAAGATGTACCAAGATTTAAGAAATAATTTCTGGTGGATAGGAATGAAAAAGGACATAGCCAGATATGTTTCTAAGTGTCTTACTTGTTCACAAGTTAAGGCAGAACATCAGAAACCTTCAGGTCTACTACAACAATTAGAGATGCCTGTATGGAAATGGGAGCTTATAACAATGGATTTTGTTACTAAGTTACCCAAGACCAGAAAAGGTAATGACGCAATTTGGGTAATTGTGGATCGATTAACCAAATCAGCTCACTTTCTCCCTATAAAAGAAACCTTTAGTATGGAAAGGTTAGCCAAATTGTATGTAGATGAAGTCGTATCTCTACATGGAGTTCCACTCTCCATTGTATCAGATAGAGATAGTCGTTTCACTTCTCACTTTTGGAAGAGTTTCCAGCAAGCAATGGGGATTCGACTAAATCTGAGCACTGCATATCATCCTCAAACAGACAGGCAAAGTGAAAGGACAATCCAAACTCTAGAAGACATGCTCCGAGCATGTGTAATAGATTTTGGTGGAAATTGGGACGACCATTTACCTTTAATTGAATTCTCCTATAACAATAGTTATCATTCGAGTATTGAAACTGCCCCATTCGAGGCATTGTATGGAAGAAAGTGCCGAACTCTAGTTTGTTGGGCAGAAATAGGAGAAAGTCAATTATCAGGTCCTGAAATAGTGCAAGAGACAACTGACAAAATTTCACAAATCAAGGAAAGGCTGAAGACGGCTAGAGATCGCCAGAAGAGTTATGCAGACAATAGATGTAAGCCGTTAGAATTTCAAATTGGAGACAAAGTACTGTTGAAAGTTTCTCCTTGGAAAGGAGTGGTTAGATTTGGTAAGAAAGGAAAGCTAAGTCCAAGATACGTAGGACCATTTCCAGTAATCCAACGTATAGGACCAGTTGCTTATCGTTTACAACTACCAGAAGAGTTAGCTGGAGTACATGATGTATTTCATGTATCCAACCTCAAGAAATGTCTATCAGACGAATCTTTGGTAGTACCTCTTCAAGATATAGAGGTAAACGAAAAGTTGAAATTCATAGAGAAACCTCTTCAAATAGAAGACAGAAAGGTGAAGTTTCTCAAACACAAACGACTAGTACTTGTCAAAGTCAAGTGGGATTCAAAGAGAGGAGCTGAATACACTTGGGAGCTGGAATCAGAAATGAAGCGAAAGTATCCTCATTTATTCCAGTAAATCTCGAGGACAAGATTTTTATTAAGGTGAGGAGAATGTAACAACTCTCATTAAAAATTCCTAATTATTACTTTAATTGTCCATTAGAAAACCTTAATTGAGACACCCAAGTGATTCTGCACAAACCCTAAAATTTTCAGAATTTTCAGAATCAGGATTAGGGCCCCTAAAACTCGGGGGGGGGGGGGGGGTTAAACCCTAGTTACGATTATCTAAATAATTCGCTGTCAAAAATGAATTTTACGAAACTGTCAACTCAGCAAGCCTACTCACACACGGGGCTACCCTATGAAAATAGGTAAGCCGTCGCGTAGCGTGACGACTATAGGGGTGACCCGTCGCGCTACGCGACTGGGTCAAATTTTCAGTATAAATAGGGTTGTTTGGGACTTGAATTCTGGAGTTGAAACGACGTAGAAACTCAAAATATACGCTGAGTTATCGTAGATTTACTATCAAAACACACACGGATCACTAATTGCTGCCGCAATACAGGGTAATAACTCGATCGCTGCTACGATTCAATGTCCGATCGATTAAAATATCCAATGGATGTTTAAGTGCTGCCCACATTAGGGTTTATGCTTTGTCATTCGTCGTTAAATCGATGGATGTTTAAGTATCGCACTTTGTCATTCGTTGTGAGGGATTAATCTCGTGAGTTATCGTAAATGCTGTATTAAGTTACTAACTTAGTTTGTGTGCATTATTATTTAAACTAGATTATCAAGGCTAATCAGTAGGCTAAGCTCTGTTCATATTAAATCTGCAATGTGAGTCATTCTCTTTTTATCAAATTACTTTCAAAAGCATGTTTATTTTCAAGGTTATAGTTACAGGGATTAAGTCTTTGTTATCTGAAATTACTGCCAGTATGTGGGGGGATGTGCACATAGCTACTAATTATTTATCACTTGTGGGTGAACGGACCCAGCAAGTGATATGTCCACAGTCACAAGTCCGGTCAAGTGACAACTGGGTCAGTTAATTCAAAAGATAGAGACATTGTAATCGCTCTTAATACTGTAAATTATAACAAACAGGTCGTTTTAGTAAAAAGAATGATTCACCAGTATTTCCCGCTGACAAAACCTTTTTCCAAACATGTTTTAGGTGATCTGTTGTGATCCAGGAAAAGTGCCGCGTAGCACTGAAAGCTTAAGGAAATGGCTCAATATAAAATAAAGAAACATGTTTTGTAAAATAAAGATTTCTCCGTGAAATCTCATGATTGTAAATTACCGGGGTTTTATCCCGAGTTGTGAAATAAAATAATCGGGAAATTGCAGTTTTTAAAAGATCCTGAAGGAAACTTCCGCTGTCAATCTAATTAAATAAATACCACGGGATTTTCTGTCCCGCGGCTCCTGAAACGGGTCAAACCGGGTAGGGGCCGTGACAGTTGGTGGTGATATAGGACCACACAAATCTCCATAGACTAAATCCAGAGGTCTTAAAGATCTGAATTTTGCCTGATTTGGAAATGGTGTCCTAGTATGTTTTCCTAATAAGCATGCGTTACATACTTGATTGGCATGACTTATTTGAGGAACTCCATGTACCAAGTTTTTTCGAGTCATTTCCTTAATAGCATCGAAGTGTAAAGGGCCTAACCTTGCGTGCCATAACCATGCTAAATCTTCTGTGTTTGAGAGCAGGCAGATTGGCCTTCCAATATTCAACTTTACTTTATACAACCTGTTCCTCATTCTCCTAACTCGCATTAGTAACTTTCTGTTCCTGTCGTGGACTGTTAGTAAGTCTCCATCCATTACTACTTTGCAACCGATTTCTGTAAGTTGTCCGAGGCTCAATATGTTTCTTTTCAGACTTGGAATGTAGTATACTTGAGAAACAATCTTTTGTTCTTGGTTAACACACTCCAGCAGTATTGAACCTATGCCTTTAATTTCTACGTGCGACCCGTCTCCGAACCGAACTTGCCCTGTTACCTTTTCATCTAATTCTCTAAAGTGACTTCGCACTCCTGTCATGTGGTTGCTTGCCCCGTTGTCTAAATACCATAGACTTTCATCTTCTGTGGCGTAACTTGCTGGTTCTATGCGTTCTGCGTTTAGTAGAACCCTTTCTTGAACAACATTTTCTTCTTGTATTACCATTAGCAATACGGGGGCTTCGTCTTCCTCGATGAGATTTGAATGTTCTTGTACAACATCCTTCTCAGGACAGTCTTTCTTGAAGTGTCCATATTTCTGACACTTGTAGCACTGGATCTTACTTATATCTGTTTCGTTTCTTCCAAAATTCCTCCAATTCTTAGACCTTCCACCTCTGGGTCTATACGAAGATCCTTCGTTCTTAGTGCTTTGCCTGTCTTTATTGTCTCGCCAGTTTCCGCGCGATTGGTTTGACCTGCCACGCCCGCGGTTTCCAAACTGTCTTCCTCTACCTGAGTTGTTGTCGTGATGTGTAAACATCAACTTGTCTTGACTTTCTCCTGGGCTTCCTTTCTTTTGCTTAAGTCTTTCTTCGAACGTTTTTAACCTTCCGACCGCTTCTTCTAGCGTCATTGTTTCTAGATCGGAGTACTGTTCCATCGAGGCGACAATCTGAGTAAACTTATCTGGTACCCGCATTTAGGAGTTTGCGTACCAGAGTCGGTTGACTCAGTGTTGTCCCTAATTCGCTTGCCCGGGTAACTACACTGTTTATCTTTGCGGTGAAGGAGTCTATCGTGTCATCTTCCCTCATTTGCATTAACTCGAATTCTGATAAAAGTGTATGCCAACGAGCCTTCTGTACCCGATCAACACCAACGTGTCTTGTCTTGAGATTTTCCCAAATTTCCTTTGCAGTTTTACAACCTGCAACTTGTAATACAACATCCTCCGGTATTGCTTGGAACAGATAAGCAATTGTTGCCTTATCTTTCTTAACATCCGTTTGCGTATTTTCTGCCGGTTCAATCGTTTCCCAAAGTCCATTCGCTTCTAAAATCGTTTTGATGCAAATTGCCCAAACCGTTTAGTTTGTTGCTTTCGGAATAGGACACTGGAATTGGGAAAGAGAACTTCCTTCCTTTTGAATTATAATTTGTGAATTTGGTCCGGTTGTTCCTGACATGTCTTCTGACCGAACAATCTTCACTTAACTTTTATCTTTCTTGGTTTTAATAAACCTCTAATCCTTAACCCCCGCGTATAACCCAACGCATAATAAACAATCAATCTAATTCGCACTAAACCCCGGAATCAAAACCCTAGATTCCTAACCCCTGGTTCGACCCTGAACCGAAAATAAACTAACTTGCGAATTGAGAAAGAATAATAAAACCTGATCGCGAATTCCCTGCGATGCCTTAGAGCCTGATGCTCTGATACCACTTGTTGCCCAGAATGATCTTTGATCTCTAGATCGTAGAATGATAAAAGTAACTTTATTGAATACTGAATGTTGAATTACATAAACTTGAACCAGATCTACAAATGAAAATCTAAAGGCCTATTTATACTAATCTAACAGGTACGAGTGTAGAGACATGTCCCTTCGTGAATAGTCGCGTCTCTTGAATGTGTGGTTGAGAATTGACGTGAAAGGTTGCGTCTTTTCCTTCTTAATCGCAGCCACTAATCGAATAGGTGTGTCTCTTGGTGGTGTCCCTTGAAGCCGTCGATCATAGGGGTGTGTCCCAAGGGTGTCGCAACCCTTAGGGGTGTTGGTTGACATCTTTCATTTTGACAGGATCAACCCCTATAGTTTGTAACCGCCATATAACTAACTTTAACCGCCATATAACTACCTTTAACCGCCATATAACTAACTTTATATAAATAACTAATAAACCCTTGTACTAGGATGTGTAGAGATTAAGGATTTCATTATTCAAGAAATTGATGTTGGTACATCCAACCAGATACTGGTGTCTTTTTACTTACGGACAATTTAGATCACAATCATATTGATAAGTTTTCCTATTTGAATCTTCCTCTCTAGTGAAGAAAATTGTGTTGATGGTTATGAGAATTTATGGAATTGTAAGTCACAAAGTCATCGGGTGTAGATGGATATTATTTTGGTGGCCGATAAGATGATAAAGCTCTAGCAGAAAATACTGATAATGGAAAACGATAATTTGGAGTTGGGAGGTAATAAAAAATAATTCCTACTATAAAGTTCCAAATAATATAATTCTGGTCGATGAATGAGCCACTACATCACAAAGTAACAACAAAAACTAGAAGTAGGGTAATTTGTGTTGATAAAATGTTTTGAAGAAGAAGGCAGTTACGTATACAATGAAAAGGTGTGAGTAAAATAAGCTAAAGGGTGTGACTTTATACGTATCAAACTAGTAATCAAGAGAGAAGAGCTAAAGATCGAAGGAAAGAAGAAATCCAAAGAAGAAGAGAATTATCCCAAATCAATAGCTACTATATTCATCATTTCATCTCATTCCAACACTATTTAACGACCCTTTTAGGACTTGTTACAATTTACAAGATTAATCCCTATACTTCCGAGTTACTGACGCACTAGACTTTGTACTCATTATCACATATCAAAATGATACATAACCCAAGTCGCTAATTGTACAAGGGTATAATAGAAAGTTGATATATATTCGAAATATGTGTTTGAATCTCCGTGTCGTTCTTGAACTTCTGTTGGTTGTGAATGTTGTGTCAGAGTATATAACTGCTATGTTTTTATAACCTTATCGGATGGTGAATCAGTTGTCTTGCTGTCCACTAGTCAGACCAGATTTAAGAAACAATGATAATATGATATCATAATTAATTTAAAAAAGTTAATATAACATAAAATTCTTAATAATCCGATACCATTATAAATAACTAAAAATAAACGAAATATATAAAAATAAACCAAAACAAAAATAATGCCTAACAAACGCATGTAAATTGATGAAAATTGAAAAACTGTGCATAATTATTATACATTGCTATAGCTCAGTTGACACCGGATGGGAAGTGAAGATTTGGGTATGAGGCAAGAGTTCTCAAGTCGAGTCCGATTCCAACCGGGTTTTACCGTAGTGGGACTTCGGGCGGCAGGTTTTCCTGGAACAGGTGATGGTGGGCTTGGGCTACCCAGCGTGCTCTGTGGTCGCGAGCGTATGGGGTCGCCTTCTGCCATTGGGTTACCCCGAATAGCCGCGTTTTTATTTCGTTGGCCGTTAAAAAAAAAACAATTATACATTTACTTTTGTAATAACGAATTGATATGTACTGTAAGTTTGAACTCATCAGTTGTAATTCTACCTGGCCCACTTTTTTCTATGTTAAAGTTATATATTTTCTTCTCTATCAAAGTTTCATATTCTCCACTTAATTTTTTTACTTCTCTCAATGGAAATAAGGTTGAGAATGTAAGCTTCGGCTCTTCAGAGCCGACATAAGTGAAGAAAATGAGAAGAAATAAATATGTTATTTTAACATTAAAAAAAGTGGGTGTAGACTTTTTGCAAGTATTGAGTTCAGATTTTTTTTCTTTTTTTAAAAGTATCGAGTTCAAATGTACACTACATATCCACCCACCTATTAGGCTATCCGTAGTCATAAAGCCTCTAGTGGGGCGTTATGCGACACATGTCGTGCCACGTCATACGGGGGCTTTATGGGGCGTTATATCACTAGAGCCCGTAGTCATAAAACCCCTACCCATCATTACCTAATTCTTAATTTTCAATTTTATTAAGGAAAAATTACAAGTTTTGTCCTTTATCTTTAGGGTACTTTACAGGCGGTGTCCTTTTTTTCAAATGTTGACAGGCGGTGTCCTTTAGTAGGTATTTTGTTACAAGTTTTGTCATTTCCACCCAACCTGGTTAAAAAACTCAGTTAATTTGTGGCAGATGATAAGCACATGAGGGTAATTATGTCTTTTTACATATTTAAAGGACAAAAGTTGTAATTTATTCTTTAAAAAATATTCCAAAAAAAATTATATACATATATATATGTGTATAACAATGAACACAGATATTTATCCCCCCTCCCCCTCTCTCTCCCTCCACCAGTTCACCTACCACCACCACCACCGTCTTCATCAACACCACCATATGCCGCCGCCACCACCGTGGCTAAAACCCTAAAATTCAAATCTTTCCAAAATCTTGAAACCGTTCAATTTCACCCTCAAAACCCAACAAATACATGCCTTTAGTGAGAGAAACTCAACAACCACAAACACCCATTCTAATTTCATACTCTGTTTCTTGATATTGTTTCGCCTCTCACCACCATCAACCAATCGCCACCACCATTAACCCACCGATTCACCATCCGACTAAAGCCCCAACCCAGAAACAATGGCGGCGGCGCCACCATCCACCGTCTTCAAGCAAATTATCAGGAATCTTAGGAATATCCATAGCCAAACCACTAACTTCTTGAGCAATATGCAAAACAGAGTTCAAAGAATGCAACCTATCAGTCAACTCCGTCAATTGAGCCCTCAAAACATTGTTCTGACACTCAGCACCGACAAATATCTGTGTTGCCCCATCAATCTTCTTCATTATCGCATTGTTATCACTCTGCAACTTGTTAATTTCACCAAGCAACTCATCCAATCGCTGCTGCTTCTTCGCACGAGACCTACACGGATTCTCGGTTTGATATCATCCGTTTTCTTTTCCTTTCACCAAGGTTTGCATACCTTAGGTCTCCATCAGACACCAAATTTGCAGATTGCTGTTGTTTTCGTGATGTTATCGGATATCAAAACGGAATATTCCGATTTTTGAAAAGTTTGGTGAATTAGGGCGACGTTAGGTCTCCATCATACACCAGAAATTAAACCGAAATTGCGATTCAAACCTTAAAAAAACCCTAGATCTGATGACAAAAGGTACAATCGGATTATGGAAAGCTAACAATTCAGCAAGAAAGTGATTCAAACGATCTGTAAAGATTCAGAAACACAAACGTAAATACAATTGAATTAGGACGATTGAAAAGCAATCGATTGTTGCAAGTAGGCGATGGTTGGATGGTGATGATGGTGCTGGCGGCGACATATGGTAGTGCTGGTGAAGACGGTTGTGATGGTGGTGGTGGCGGCAATACATGGTGGTGGTGAAGACAGTGGTGGTGATAGGTGAAGGGAGGGGGAGGGAGAGGGGAGAGATAAATATCTGTATTGTTTATTATACATATATATAATTTTTTGAAATATTTTTTAAAGAATAAATTACAAGTTTTGTCCTTTAAATAAGTAAAAAGACTAAAATACCCTTGGGTAATCAGATTTAACAAAAAAATCTAACTAGGTTAGGCTCAAAGGACAAAACTTGCAACAAAATTCCATATAAAGGACACCGCCTGTCAACATTTGAAAAAAAGGACACCGCCTGTAAAGTACTATAAAGATAAAGGACAAAACTTGTAATTTTTCCTTTTATTAATTAATTATAAAAACCTTGCTTGTTTGTGATTGGTCCAATCTTTGAAAACCTCCCCATACCGCCGCTATATATCTCGCACCCTCCCCCCAAATTGCATTCATGGCGCCCCAAGTTTTGGTGTTTCCGGTGTTTTGACGGCGCCATCTCAGGGCATACCGCCCCACTACGGAAGCACTTAGAGCATAAGAACATTGGGTATGGGGAGGATAGTCTCCAAAGGGACTATCCTCCACATAAGCGCCACGTAAGCATAGGAGGGGGACCATCCCCTTGGAGACTATCCAAAGGTGTGGTGGATGCTCCTCCCTCATTTTTTTTTGACATATTAATTAAAACAAAGTAAATAAAAATAAAAAAGTTACATTTAAATAAAAACTTAAAGTTACATTTAAATAAAAATCCAAAAGCTACATTAAAAAAAAAAAAACCTAAAGTAACATTAAAAAAATACCTAAAATTACATTAAAAAAAACCTAAACTTAAATTAAAAAAAAAGCCTAAAGTTACAAATAAATAAAAAAACTACGCGTTGTTTTCTCCGAGACTCCAAATGTGATCGATCAAGTCCGATTGAAGATTGACATGTGTGAAATCGTTATGTAACGAGAATCTGTTCAAATCTTGTTGTTCTCCGCTAACCGGAACATTATTCTCCTCCACCGCGTTCTCGTCATACTCACAAATTGCATGTCCTTCGTCTTCGAGGATCATGTTATGCAGCAGAATACAAGCATACATACAGTATCGCAACGTTTTGGGTGTAAAAGCGCGTGCTGGGTTTTCAATAATATGCCATCTTTGTTGGAGAACCCCAAAACACCGTTCAATATCTTTTCTAGCCGCTTCTTGAAACTTGGCAAATTTCTTTCTTTTTTCATCTGCATGATGCCTAACCGTTTTAACTATTGTAGAGTATTGTGGGTATATTCCATCGGCAAGATAGTACCCACGTCTGTACTCCACTCCCGAAACTGTAAAGCTCCTATCAGGACCGATCCCTTTTATAACATCGTCAAAAACCTCAGAATTTTGTAGAACGTTGATGTCGTTATTCGAACCAGGAATCCCAAAGAAAGCATGCCAAATCCATAGGTCTTGAGACGCAACAGCTTCTAGAATTATTGTTGGATGTCCCTGATCGCCTCGCGTATACATTCCTCGCCAAGCGGTAGGACAATTCCGCCATGCCCAATGCATGCAATAAATGCTTCCGAGCATGCCTGGAAAACCGTGCCTTGCTTGGTGGTGTTGATACAAATTTTGGACGTCATTGTAATTCGGTTTTCGCAAATATTTTTGGCTGTAGAGCTTCACCACAAATTTGCAAAACTTGTATAAACATTCTCTAGCAGTTCTTTCGGACATCTTTAAGTATTCGTCCCAAGAATCGGCTGTCGTCCCATAAGCAAGTTGACGAATCGCCGCAGTACATTTCTGTAAGGTGGTGAAGCCCATTTTGCCTCTAGCATCGGGTCCAGGCCCGGTTATAAGCATGTTCAGAGTGAGCTTGGGAACAGGGCCCAAATAACTAAAGGGCCCAAAATTTTTATGTTTTCTTTATATATGTAGCCCAAATTTTTTATAGGCCCCAAAGTTTGCTAACAAACCCAATCCTTTAACTTATTATAGGCCCAAAAATGTTTGTGAAAATACAATCGGTCGGTCGATCTTAGCAGGAAATCAAAAGTCGCGTGGTTTTTGCTTTGCACCAGGGTTTTTTTCTGATCAAAATTCAAACTCAAAGTCATCGTCGATTCAGGAATCATCAACATCAGACAACAAACGCTGCAGCCTACAGGAGTGCCGAGTGCGATTCAGGAATCATCAACATCAGACATCCGCAGAATCGTGATTCAAGAGGTATTTGTTTGTTGTCTTTTGATGTTCATGTTACTGTAATACTGATTTCGATAATTAGAATGATTGAATGGATTGAATCATTGAATCATTGAATGTTACTGTAATACTGATTTCGATTGTTTGTTGATTGTCGATTGTGTGCATGAAGCTGATGTATTGTTGAGTCATGTTGCATGTGTGAGTCTTTTAATATATCCTAAGTAGTGGGTTTTTAATAACAGACTAGTGGATTAGAGGTTAGTCCACCAAGTCAGTAAGTGGTTGAATCTTTTAAGGGTTTATATAGGCTAGTGGGTTATTGGTTAGTCCACTAAGTCAGTAAGTGTGTTTTTCGTTTTTCCTATTTAAAGCTTTGTTATTCTCAGTTCATGTACACCTGAAATTATCCTTATTAAAAGTTTGAGCTCTTACATGTTGTGTTTATCATTTGTATTCAGCCTCTAATACCAACAGATTTCGATAATTAGAATGATTGAATGTTACTGTAATACTGATTTCGATTGTTTGTTGATTGTCGATTGATGTTCATGTTACTGTTCATGTTACGAGTCGCTAAGTGTTTTCATATCCTGATTTCGATAATTAGAATGATTGAATGATTTCTAGTTTATTTAGATAATTGTGATTGAATGGATTTTATTCGTTAATATGTAGAAATTATGCCTCCCGTTCCTAAATACAAACACCTATCCGGCCATCAAAAACGTATGAGGAAGAAGCTAGAGGAAGAGAAAAGAAAGGCGGACGAAGTAAAACAAAGGCGAATACACAAGTTTTTTTCAAAAGAAACTCAAAGTTCTAGTTCTAACTTGGGTGATGATAATGTGGGTGAAGACAATGTGAAAGAAGATGAAGAAGCGAATGTGGGCGAAGACAATATGAACGTAGATGTAGACAACGTGAACGCAGGTGAAGATAATGTTAATGCTACCGTAGATGAAGAAGCTACTATGTGTGAAGATGATGTTAATCCCGTTCCGAATATTGATATTTTTGATCCTAGAAATTGGGGTGGGCTTAGTAATGACATGATTAAAGAGTTGGTTATGAAAGGTCCAAAAAGAGATAGGGATGTTGTTAAGGGCCCCGTGGATAAATTAGGAAGACATTTTTCTTATACCATGTACACCAGAATTCTATCAAATAGGGAGACGTGCGATAGAGAATGGCTAGTGTATTCGAAAAAACTTGACAAACTCTATTGTTTTTGTTGAAAAGTTTTTAGAACGGGGCATCCGAAAGGTGGGTTGGATGATGAAGGTTATAACGATTGGATACATACCAGTGGTAGACTTAAACAACATGAAGTTAGTTTAGAACATTTCAAGAATATGAATGAATGGTTTGAATTGCGCCAAAGGTTGAAATGCAATGAAACAATTGACAAATTAACATATGAGCAATTTAGAAAAGAAAAAGATTATTGGAAACAAGTCATCTTAAGGATTGTTGCACTTGTGAAGTTTCTTGCAAAATATGGCTTAGCGTTTCGTGGGTCAAATGGGAAGTTGTTTCAAAAAGGCAATGGAAACGAGTTGATACAATTATTTGGGGATAAAGTTAGAACCGAAATCATCAAGAAGGTTAAGCAAGCAAAGTATTACTCCATCATCCTCGATTGCACGCCTGATATAAGTCACCAAGAGCAAATGTCCATAATTGTAAGGTATGTGAATTTTAACTCTAGTTCCGTGACCATTGAGGAATCCTTTTTAGGTTTTTTGGTTGTTGATGATACCACGGGTTTAGGACTTTTTGAAGTAACATGTAAGGAATTAGAGTCACTAGATCTTGATATTGGTGATATGCGTGGTCAAGGCTACGATAATGGGGCAAACATGAGAGGAAAAACCAAAGGAGTTCAAACTAGATTTTTAGAAAAAAATCCTAGAGCTTTCTATAGTGCTTGTGGTTTTCATAGTCTAAATCTAGCATTGTGTGACATGGCTAACACAATTACTAAGTCTAAGGAGTTTTTTGGAACAATACAACGGTTATATACTATCTTTGCCCATTCTATTAATAGGTGGCAAATTTTGAAAGACAATGTTAAAGGATTAACTCTTAAATCATTGTCTACAACTCGTTGGGAAAGTCGTATAGATAGTATTAAGCCTATAAGAACTCAACTTGGAGATGTAAGAAAAGCTTTGCGAGAAGTTAGGGGGGCGGATAGAGATGCTAAAATCATAAGTGAAGCTAAATCATTAGAAGAGTATGAACTTGGTGATTTTGAATTTTTGGCACAAATTGTCATTTGGTTTGAATTATTATCAAGGGTGAATGTGGTGAGCAAACGGTTGCAAGCAAAAGATGTTGTCCTTGATGTTGCTATTGATGAAGTAGACAAATTAATTAAATTCTTTAAGAATTATAGAGAAGTGGGGTTCTCTAAGGCACTTGATGAAGCTAGAGAAATTGCAAATGAAATAGGTGTAAATGCGGAATTTCGTCAAAAACGCGTGATATATAGGAAAAAACAATTTGATGAATCGTCAAGTGTAGAAGAAGTAACATTTTCACCCGAGGAGGATTTTAGAGTAAATTATTTTTTAAGTATTGTTGATCAAGCTATTTTTTCACTTGAAACAAGATTTGAACAATACCAAAAATTCGAAAAAATATTTGGGTTTTTGTTTCCTAAAAAGTTGAAGACTCTTGATGAAGCCAAGCTTAAGGAGTGTTGTTATCGCCTTGAAGATGCATTGAAGTATGAAGGAGAATCAGATATTGATGCTAAAGAATTGTATACGGAGTTGAAGTTGATTACTACATTTTTACCGAGACATATTGACAACCCTTTTGACGTTTTAGACTATATCTTCCAACGCAGTACTACTTATCCTTATGCTATAAATGCATATAAAGTGTTGTTGACAATTCCGGTAACCGTGGCATCAGCAGAAAGAAGTTTCTCAAAGTTGAAGTTGTTGAAGACCTATTTACGTTCTACAATGTCACAAGAAAGGCTAAATGGGTTGGCAACAATATCTATTGAAAGTGAAATATTAGATACTATGGATTACAAGGAGTTGATCGAGAGCTTTGCTTCAAAAAACGCTAGGAGAACCACACTGTTTGCTTAGCAAGTAAGTTCAATACTTTGATCATTTTTTCTATACTATTTTTGTTAATTTGTTTTATCTATTTCATAACAGTTATCGTAGTATTATGAATTTTTAGTTATATAGTTGAATGATTGATGAGATTATGTTATATAAAGATTTGCGAATATGGCCCAAATTTTTTATCTCGAACAGGGCCAATTTTTTTTTTTGAGATTTTCGGAGACGGCCCTGATCGGGTCGCATGGTAAAAAACGGGTGATAAGCGGCTAAATCGTCGGCAATACGTAAGAAAAGTCGACGACTCATTCTGAAACGGCGTCTAAAAATAGCCTCCGAGTACAGCGGCTCGTCGGCAAAGTAATCAACGATTATTCTTTGGTTAGCACCTACAAGATAACAAAATATATATACAACTTATAATTAAAAAAATAAGACTAAAAACATAAACTTAAAAAATTAAGAATAAATATATAAGAATATAAATATAAGAATAAAAATATCACCAATTTTCTCGGTCTCGCTCGATGTGTGGGTTCCTGTTTCGTGGTTGTGACGAAACCTCCTCCTCCTCTTCTTCTTCCAAAATTACTTGTGTCGCCTCTACCACCTTGTTTATAAAATATTTTACGGCTTCCATGATGTCCGTCGAACCCGATGAAGAAGAAGATGACATGGTGTATTTTTTAGAGAAGATTATGTGGGTACTTTGTATAAAAATGTGGGAGTTGTTTGAAGAAAGTGGGTGAATTTTGGTATAAAAGTGGATAAATATGTGGGTATTTATAAAGGTTTTAAATTAAATTGAATTTTTTTTTTAAAAGTAGCCGTTATATCAACGGCCATATTCAATGGACCCCACAAAAGCAGCCCCGTCTCCAACGTCACAAATCCGACGAATGTGCCGAGCCGGGCCCCTAGGGGGCGGTGTGCGACGGGCCTAAAAGGGGGGGACGGCCCGGTGCCGAGCCCCATTCCCTTTGGTCTAAGGTATGGGAAGGATAGTCTTCAAAGAGACTATCCGCCACATAAGCTTTGGTGGAGGAGCATCCTCTTGGAGACTACCCAAGGGTGTGGTGGATGCTCCTCCTCCATTTTATTATTATTATTTATTTGATTTAATTAATTAATGAAAACAAAGTAAATAAAAATAAAAAAAGTTACATTTAAATAAAACATAAAAAAACAACAACTTAAAGTTACATTAAAAAAAAACACTTAAAAAAAACCACTTAAAAAAAACCTAAAGTTACATTTAAAAAAAAACTATACTCACCCACTCCATTTTTTCCTATTTTTTTCCTTTATCATTTGTAAAATGGGACGGTCTTCCGGTGGATATTCGCTAAGGTCAGTGGTCATTATTTTTCATTCCTCCAACTCCTGCGCTTCTTGTTGCATCTTTTGCTTCTCCTCGGCTAGTTTTTTTTTTCATCTTTACCTTCTCGGTTTGCGTCTCGGTAAAGGTTTGGTTGGGATTATTTGGGTTGTAGGGATCCATAATTTTTTTAAGGTTGGGAGAGGATTTTTTATAAAATTGGGAGAAAAGTGGAAGTATTTGGTAAAAAAGTGGGGTGAAAAGTGGTTTAATTTATAGTGGTGGGGTGAATTTTTTTTTTTTTTTTATAAATCATGCAAGTTACCGTTAGGGGGGCCCACCCCATTCAAAAATTAGCCCTGTCTCCAACGTCTCATTTATGCCGGAAGTGACGAGACGGCCCCTTGGGGGGCGGTGTGCGACGGCCCAAAAAGGGGGGGGGGGGGCGGTGCCGAGCCCCATACCCTTTGGTCTTATTGCAAAAGAAAATCTGTAATGATTATGCTGACTTTTTAAATTTTCAACGGTTGACATGCGTAAAGTAAATTTGTAATGATTATGTAGAGTTTTTCAATTTTCAACAATTGACATGGCGTAGGACCAGGGGCGCAGCTTTGTAGGGGCCGGGGGCGTCCGACCCTTCGAATTTTTCGCTCAGTAGTATCCGGGGTATAGTTTTCGTTTAAAATTTTTTAGGTATATACGTTTTCGACCCCCCGGTTATTTTTGTTAGGTATGAACGTTTCGACTACCGAGTCGAAAATCTCAAGCTTCGCCACTACGTAATACGCGGATCATCTTGTGGTGACATGTTTTGTCGCTACGGTAATTCGCCAAAGGGTGTGTCAATGGTGTAAGGCTCCATGGGACCAGATTTCAAGTGTAAGAGAACTGTTCAAACGTTACAAAAATGAAGGCGTCCAGATTCAGAATAGGAGGCTGCTGTAGTTAAATATTTTGGCATCAATGTGGGCGATTTGGAAAGGGCGAAATGAAAATGTTTTCTCAGGTATGCGGGCTTCTATTAAGCAGATTCTTGGAGAAGTACAAGCACTATCCTTGAGTTGGGTAAAGCATTGGACGAAAAGGCAAGAACCAGTTTGGAGGCGCTACAAAACACAAGAGACCAGACAACCTGATGAAACAGTGATTAACCAAGGGAGGTTAATTCACTGGTCTCGTCAAGTAGGGTTAAACCCTTCTTTTCGAGGATCGGTGGCTGGATCGTCTGCTGATCTGTCTCCTACACAAGGAAAACACACCGTGACTCGTAACAAGAGGATGGGGTGGATGGTGCTCCTTGTTACCACTCTCCGGCGTGAGAATCAGTAATTTGCTTGAGAGCAAAGTGTGTGATAGTAGTAAGAGTGAGAGAGTTGATAAGCGATACCTCAAACCTTGCCCGGGATGGGTATATATAGCCGAAGAGTGAAGGAGGGTAATTGAGTGGCTAGACTGACAATGCACAGCCCCTTGCAGGTATGTCAGGCGCGTAGGTCATGGAGGTGACGACACGTCCCGCTGTGGCTGTCAGTCTGTGTGCCAGCGTTGCTTACGTGTGGGCTGACAGATGACTGCTATCAGTGCCACTTGCTGTTTTGGCCACTTAAGTAAAGGTGTCAGTCCCACTTGAGTCGTCAATAGGATGCGGTGCTGGGCCGCATTGCTATCAGCGGTAACTGCGATTGTTTCCGCGTCCCTTGCTTTGACAAAGATGTGTACAGGATGCGGTGCTAAGCCGCAACGCTATGTGCGGTAACTGCTGTTGTTACCGCATCACTTGTCGTGACGAAAACATCCGTTTTCGTACACAAGGTAAGTCTTCTCATCCCTTGACCGATTGGAATCGCCAATTGCGTTCGCGCGTGCCCGTACAGACGCAGATAAGTCCTTGCTGATGGGAGTGTTTGATAAGGGTGATGGTCACTCGCGACTGCTTCGGTGCGAGATTTGGGACCATACCCCTTCACAACCAAACCTTACAAATCAAAATACTTCCATTTTTTCCAATCTAAAACCAAGTTTCTAGAGAGCCAATCTGGACAGGTTTCCTACTAGAATAAATTTAAGAAGAAGGAACGTGGTCATAACATCGGTTATGTGCCCTTTTTGCGATGAGGTTGAGGAATCGGTGGAGCACTTGTTCACTGCTTGCTCGGTTGCTTTGAGGGTGTGGGCGGCTTTCAGCGGGTGGTTCAACATTCCGTCGCTTTACTTTTTTGAGTTCAAAGACATCTTAGAAATCCATAAATCCATTAAATGCAACAAGAAGGAGGAAAAAATCATTTACGGGTTGGCTTTGATAGCGTGCTGGTGCATTTGGAAAGAAAGGAATGATGTGGTCTTTAATCAGAAAAGATGTAGCCCGCAAGATATCATAGGGGAGGTAAAATTTAGAGGTTATGCAGGGGTTAAAAATAGAACTACATGTAAGTACATTGTGACAACTGGCACAAACCGGTAATTTCCGTACACTTTAATTATTATTTAATGACTGCAATTATGTGCTTAATTGTCAGCAATGTCTGAACACATACTAAACAAGTGAATTCATGCACGTTGTATACTACAAAATATTGCTTTATGCATAAACGAGAGCGTTGCGTCAAAAATACTAAGTAAACTCACCGGTAAGACACTATGTGTCAACGGAACTGCAGAAAGCAGTCAGACAATAAAATTGGAGCCTATGTGTAGGTCCGACAACAAGAATGCATTAAAACCCAAGAGTACATACAAGGGTTTAATATATATGCAATACGAAAGCAAAAATAAGCACTAAAAAGCACCCGAAACGCACTTTAAGTGCAGAAATTTACATAATTCAGCTATAATCAGCATCTTGGCACTGAAATATTATGCAAAAATGTCGTTTTATTATCCAGAATATTTCCCTAAGTATTGGGAATTGAAAGGGTACAAGAAAGGTACTTAAAAGACACTAAAAGGTGCAATTTGGCGCTTTAACGAATCGGTACCTAACCAAACAACCGGACTTGGCCCGGAGCGCAAAAAAAAATATATATATATTGTCAATAACATTTTGTATATTTTACTGAGCCAGTTAGGGTCCCCGGATACCCTAACACCCGTCACAATGCATAGCACGCTAGTAACCGAGTTAACCTCCAACTTAACTTAATTAAAGCCTAACTAAGTAGTTGAGATGGAACCGGATACCCCCCCCCCCCCCACCGAACTCATCCCGAAGGGGACACCCTTTGTACTTGTTGATTATTTAAATCAACTATGTCTAATATCAATTAGACATATAATCCTTTGGTTAATTGTGCTTGAGTTTGTCTATAAGTAACCACCAAGATCCATCATGTTCATTTCACCACACTTAACATCACAACACATCTCTCTCCCTCTCTTTGAACTCTCGGCCGAACACACCCACATCCATCCATCATTTTTCGAATTTTGATCTTGCCATTTCAAGTGCATACAAGTGTCAAGGAACTCATACAAGGAAGCTTGGTGCGTTCGGATCGTGAAGGACCTCACCCCATTGCTTTTATCCACGCATTTTTCTACTAGTTTCTTCCCTAGCCTCGAGCTAGTAGTAAGTGACTTCAAACACACTCTTGATCTATTCTAAAGTGGTTAATATGAACTTTGTCGGGTGAAAATCATGAACATACTAAATCACATACTAAAAGTTTACAAGAATGGGAAATAAGTTGGATAAAAACTATAATGTTGTGTAAAACTTGTAAGACTTGTTTTGTGGATAAAAATATAAGTTTTTGAGAAACTTATTCCCTAAAAATGTATTTAAGAGTATTACCAAGGTTTCCCTAATTTTTGGTGACAAGAAATGAGGATTTCTTCAAGAATCAAAATGGATATAAGTATGTATATTTTTTTTAGAGAAAAATATATATTATTTTATCACCAACTTTTGTGCTAAGTGTATAAAGTATGTGTTATACGTGCTAGTGTATTAAGACTTAAAAATACACTAAATACTCATGAGGAGTATAAACACAAAAATACACATACAACATGCAAGATACATAATTCGGGTGCAAAGTGCAAAATACAAAAAGCTTATATTTATTTTTGAGAAAATAATATAAGTAAGACCCTTAGTTAAAAATATAAAATATTTTTAACACAAGAAAATATACACAAAAGAGAGTGACTGTACTTGTGCGACGCAAGTCTAGTGACTAACGTTAAGAAAACGCGTATAGGTTACGACGTTAATTAAGCAAATCCGGTGAAGTTTACGACGCAAGGAACGCAAAGTTGTGAGTTCATGCTCCCCCTTTTCTCTTAACTGTTTTCAGTTTTATAACTTCGGGGGTGAAGTACATGTTACAAATACTTCAATATTTACAAAATGGTATGATATGTACTAAAACGAGAAGTACTCTTGGCGACAACTAGTGCCAAGAATGGATACGAGAAATCGTGTCACGAATAGGGTAACATAAGCACCATTAATCGTGTACATACTTAGACCGCAGAACAAAAGGTTAGATCTAATGGGTTTCAGGGCAGCCCCACTCTTGGTGACAACTAGAACCAAGTAGTGTTTTTGTGTCTCAGTCGTGAATCGACTATAGAAAAATGCCTATGGTTTGGTGACTTCCTATGTCGTGTCACATGTTAATGGCTTTGCAACCCATTAACACTTGATACATATGGAAACACTTGATTTATACTTGAATACGTGATTTAACAAATACATACCATGATTTTTATACAAGGTATACAAGCGTTAAATACAAAAACTGCATAAATTCACACCAACTTTATGTTGACGTTTTTCCAAAACTCACATGTATTTCAGGTAACTAGGATGGATGTGCGCGCGGTCTCGCTTATGCTTGTGGATGTCGCTATTGTTTATCTTTAAATAAAGTTGTAAACTTTTTAAGACAATGTTTTATGCGACTTAGCGATGTAAACGCTAAACTTATGTTTTCAAGTTATGGTATTTGATGTTTTTACGAGCATATAGCATGTTTACCTTTCGTATGCAATGAGAACCTTTCATGATCACACCTCGTGCTTCCGCCGCAGAAAGGGGTGTGACAGATTGGTATCAGAGCTGCGATTGTAGTGAACCAGGATTCCTTCTCGAGTCTAGTCTACAATCTCTAGGATTCATTCACGAAAACAATTTTCAAAGAGTTTTCATTGCATAAAACGTCCCGCGACATCCACTGCCTGAAACTGTCTACATGAGTCTAGAAAAGACACTACGAGACTTAGAGTGCACTTGAGTAGCACTTGTCGTTGACTAGAAATTACTTGCAATTATGTGTGATAATTAGCATGTACTAGAAGTAGAATGTCACAAGTATACGTGACTTTACCTGAAAGCAATGGCCCATCTGAAGGAAGAAATACGAGGATGAAACGAACTGTGCGGACTGTGCAAGGAGTTACGTAATTATGGATGCATACATAACTATGGAATTCAGTGCACAAAAAATCACAGCAAGTCTTGTCACGTATAGATTCCCTCAGTGCAAGCCTACTAAGTACTCTGCTAGAGTAATAATTGTTTGATGTCACTTATGTGGTATATATACCTGTGAATATATATGATACTACTGTCTAGTGTGACGATATCAAACAAATGTCTAACCCTGTTGTGTTATGTTCTGTCAGAACATGGCACCTAGGAAAGCTGTGAATGCTCGCAATGATGATCAACCTCCACCTCCCCCACTGCCAAGAACTGCTGAAGAGCTGAACGCTCTGCTGGAGGAAAGGATCTCCGCTGCTATCGCCCAGTACGAGGCGAACCGAACTCAAGACAGTGGAGGACCAAGAAACGCTAGGCGTAATGGGAATGGAGATTCGTCTGGAGGCAATGCAGCTCAAGGCTGCACTTTCAAGCAGTTCCTCGACTGCAAGCCGATGAACTATGATGGCACAGGAGGTGCAGTAGCATTTGTGCGCTGGACGGAGAAGACTGAAGCTACTATCCGCATGAGCAAGTGTACCGCGGATCAACAAGTCACCTTTACTACTGGGTTGTTTGTCGATGAAGCTCTGACTTGGTGGAACCTGCAAGTCCAAACCTTGGGCGATGATGCCGCTTATGGCCTAACTTGGGATGAACTAAAGGAAAGAATGAGAGAGAAGTACTGCTCTCGTGCTGAACTCCAAAGGCTGGAGACGGAGTTCTGGCACTTGACCATGGAAGGTGCTGACATTAATGGTTATACTCGAAGGTTCCACGATCTGTCCAGAGTGCTTCCCTACATGGTGACTCCCGAATTTAAGCGTGTTGAACGTTACATTTGGGGACTGGCCCCAGAGTTTCGCGGCATGGTAACTTCAGCCGAACCTCAAACAATCACCGAGGCTGTAACTCTGGCTGTCAGCCTTACTGAAGATTGTGTTCAAATGAAGAAGCTATCACTGAACCCAACAGAAAATGCCGAGACGCATGCTGAGTCGTCTTGTGACAAGAAAAGGAAACATGCAAACTTGAATCAAGCAACTCGTAACAACAAAGGTTCCAACAAGAAGCGTGACCCTAACCCGCCTCAAGGGGCGAAATCTCTTGCAGCCATGAATGACGCTCCAGCTAAAGGATACCTGGGCACCCTGCCCAAATGCAATCAGTGCAAGCGTCATCACGAAGGGGTGTGTCGCGTTCCAAGATGCGACAATTGTGGAAAGTTGGGTCACCGCACTGAAGACTGCTGGAGTAAGGGAAATAAGAACGGGAGTGGAAATCGTATCGGGGCTGGTAATAGAAACAATGGTGGAAATGGAAATGGTGCTGGTAACGGGAATGGTAACGGAAATGGGCGAAACCAAGGATGCTTCAGCTGTGGAAGTAAAGATCATTTCATGAAGGATTGCCCAGAGGGAAACAATGCTCAAGCCCGAGCATTTGTAATTGGAGCAAGGGACGCACGCGAGGACCCTAATGTGGTCAACGGTACGTTCCTCATTAACAATCACTTTGCATCCATATTATTCGACACTGGCGCCGATTATAGCTTCATGTCTGTGGAATTTAAACGCCTACTTGGAATAGAATCTAGTAGATTAGAAATTCCTTATTCCATAGAACTAGCCAATGGTAAACTTGTTGAATCGGGCGAAGTTGTTAGAGGCTGCACGCTAGAACTTGGTGAACGAAGATTTAGCATCGACCTCTTACCTATTCAATTAGGTAGCTTCGATGTAGTGGTCAGAATGGACTGGTTGTCCAAGAACAAAGCTGAAGTCATTTGTCATGAGAAAATCATTCGCATCCCTCTGGCGAATGATGAAACTCTCATCGTACATGGAGAAAGACGAAACGCGCCTCTACGAATCATCAGTTGTATGAAGGCACAGAAGTGCTTAAGGAAAGGATGTGTTGCTTTCCTAGCACACGTTGTAGATAAGAAGGCTGTGGAGCCAAAACTCGAGGACATTCCTGTGGTGAAGGAATTTCCTGATGTGTTCCCTGAAGATCTGCCAGGACTACCTCCGCAACGACAAGTCGAATTCCATATAGACTTGGTTCCGGGAGCTGCTCCTGTAGCCAAGGCACCCTATCGACTTGCGCCATCCGAAATGCAAGAATTATCTACACAGCTTCAGGAGTTGTTGGATAAAGGATTCATAGGGCCAAGCTTCTCACCCTGGGGAGCTCCAGTATTATTCGTGAAGAAGAAGGATGGATCACTGCGGATGTGTATCGATTACAGGGAACTGAACAAGCTCACGATCAAGAATCGGTATCCGCTACCGAGGATTGATGACTTATTTGATCAACTGCAAGGATCAAGCTACTATTCCAAGATCGACTTTCGATCTGGATACCATCAGCTGAGAATCCAAGATGAAAGCGTGCCAAAGACTGCATTCAGAACACGCTATGGGCACTACGAATTTCTTGTGATGCCATTTGGATTGACGAACGCGCCAGCGATCTTTATGGATCTGATGAACCGCGTATGTAAACCATGTCTCGATAAATTCGTGATTGTATTTATCGATGATATCCTGATTTACTCGCGAACGAAAGAAGAACATGAGCAACATCTCAGAACTATTCTGGAACTACTGAAGAAAGAGAAACTTTATGCAAAGTTCTCGAAATGCGAATTCTGGATTCGCGAAGTACAATTTCTTGGTCACGTTGTGAATGAGAAGGGCATTCATGTAGACCCATCCAAGATAGAAGCAATAAAGAATTGGGAAGCTCCCAAGACCCCAACCGAAGTACGACAATTTTTGGGCTTAGCGGGCTATTACCGACGTTTCATCGAGAACTTCTCAAAGATAGCTCAACCGCTAACGACCCTTACACAGAAAGACAAGAAATACGACTGGGGTCACAAGCAGGAAGAAGCCTTTCAGCTACTTAAGAACAAGCTCTGCGATGCACCGATACTATCATTACCCGAAGGCACTGAGGACTTCGTGGTATACTGCGACGCCTCACGACAAGGCTTGGGTTGCGTGCTCATGCAACGCCAAAAAGTCATCGCTTACGCTTCAAGACAACTGAAGGTACATGAAAGAAACTATACCACTCACGACCTGGAGCTGGGTGCAGTGGTATTCGCCTTTAAGATCTGGCGACATTATTTATATGGTACTCGATGTACAATCTTCACAGATCACAAAAGCTTACAACACATATTTGATCAGAAGGAATTAAATATGCGCCAACGACGTTGGGTCGAGCTGCTAAACGATTATGACTATGAGATTAAGTACCATCCTGGAAAGGCAAACGTTGTAGCAGACGCACTAAGCCGAAAAGAAAGGGTTAAGACCCTAAGGGTTCGAGCGTTAGAAATGACCATTCGAACGAACCTCACTGCACGCATTCGTGACGCACAACAAGAAGCTCTTAAAGGGGAGAACCATAAAGCTGAATACCTACGGGGTATGCTGAAATACATGGTGCCAAACGAAGAGGGAGCCTTATACTTCAAGAAGCGTATTTGGGTTCCACTCTATGGTGGCATACGAGAAGTCATCCTTGATGAAGCGCACAAATCGAGATATTCGATCCATCCAGGACCGGACAAAATGTATCAAGACTTGAAAGAATATTATTGGTGGCCGAGACTCAAGAGCGACGTTGCTGTCTATGTTGGAAAATGCCTAACCTGTGCTAAGGTTAAGGCCGAATATCAGAAACCGTCCGGTCTACTACAACAACCAGAGATTCCCGTGTGGAAGTGGGAAAAAATCTCGATGGACTTCATAACAAAATTACCCAGGACCCCGAGAGGGCACGATATGATATGGGTAATAGTTGATCGATTGACGAAGTCTGCGCATTTCCTACCAATCCGAGAGAAGGATAGCACTGGAAAGCTTGCAGAGATATACTTAAGGGAAATTGTGGCACGACATGGAGTGCCAATCTCAATCATTTCAGACAGAGATGGACGCTTTGTCTCAAGAATCTGGCAATCATTTCAGGAAGCCTTTGGATCTCAGTTAGATCTGAGCACGGCATTCCATCCGCAAACAGACGGCCAGAGCGAACGGACTATACAAACGTTAGAAGATATGCTTCGCGCATGTGTCATGGATCTAGGCGGCAGCTGGGATACTCATCTACCTTTAGTTGAGTTTTCCTACAATAACAGTTACCATACGAGCATAAAAGCTGCGCCGTTCGAAGCTCTGTATGGCCGCAAATGCCGATCGCCCTTATGTTGGGCAGATGCCGGAGATAAACAGATGGTTGGTCCTGAACTTGTACAAGAAACGACCGACAAGATTGCGCAGATCCGAGAGCGCATTAAGGCGGCTCGAGATCGACAAAAGAGCTACGCTGATCCGAAAAGAAAATCAGTAGAATTCAAGGTGGGAGACAAGGTGTTGTTAAAAGTCTCACCATGGAAAGGCGTAGTCAGATTTGGAAAGCGTGGAAAGCTGAATCCACGATACATCGGACCATTCAGAATATTGAAAAGAATTGGTACCGTGGCATACAAGTTGGAGTTACCGGAAGAACTTAATGGAGTACATGATACGTTTCATGTATCCAACCTGAAGAAGAGTCCAACACAAGAAAACATGATCATCCCGATGGATGAAGTGCATATTGATGAAGCCCTCCGATTTACAGAACAACCCATTGAGGTTACCGACTGGAAAGTCAACAAGACCAGGAGGAGCAGTGTGAAACTTGTCAAAGTACGTTGGAGCTCTAAGCACGAGCCCGAGTATACATGGGAACGTGAAGACCAGTTCAAAGAAAAGTATCCCCACCTATTCAAGAAGACTCCTGCGAGAGTTAGTTCAGCCTGAATTTCAGGACGAAATTCTTTTAACGGGGGGAGACTGTGACAACTGGCACAAACCGGTAATTTCCGTACACTTTAATTATTATTTAATGACTGCAATTATGTGCTTAATTATCAGCAATGTCTGAACACATACTAAACAAGTTAATTCATGCACGTTGTATACTACAAAATATTGCTTTATGCATAAACGAGAGCGTTGCGTCAAAAATACTAAGTAAACTCACCGGTAAGACACTATGTGTCAACGGAACTGCAGAAAGCAGTCAGACAATAAAATTGGAGCCTAGGTGTAGGTCCGACAACAAGAATGCATTAAAACCCAAGAGTACATACAAGGGTTTAATATATATGCAATACGAAAGCAAAAATAAGCACTAAAAAGCACCCGAAACGCACTTTAAGTGCAGAAATTTACATAATTCAGCTATAATCAGCATCTTGGCACTGAAATATTATGCAAAAATGTTGTTTTATTATCCAGAATATTTCCCTAAGTATTGGGAATTGAAAGGGTACAAGAAAGGTACTTAAAAGACACTAAAAGGTGCAATTTGGCGCTTTAACGAATCGGTACCTAACCAAACAACCGGACTTGGCCCGGAGCGCAAAAAAAATATATATATATTGTCAATAACATTTTGTATATTTTACTGAGCCAGTTAGGGTCCCCGGATACCCTAACACCCGTCACAATGCATAGCACGCTAGTAACCGAGTTAACCTCCAACTTAAATTAATTAAAGCCTAACTAAGTAGTTGAGATGGAACCGCATAACCCCCCCCCCCCAACCGAACTCGTCCCCAAGGGGACACCCTTTGTACTTGTTGATTATTTAAATCAACTATGTCTAATATCAATTAGACATATAATCCTTTGGTTAATTGTGCTTGAGTTTGTCTATAAGTAACCACCAAGATCCATCATGTTCATTTCACCACACTTAACATCACAACACATCTCTCTCCCTCTCTTTGAACTCTCGGCCGAACACACCCACATCCATCCATCATTTTCGAATTTTGATCTTGCCATTTCAAGTGCATACAAGTGTCAAGGAACTCATACAAGGAAGCTTGGTGTGTTCGGATCGTGAAGGACCTCACCCCATTGCTTTTATCCACGCATTTTTCGACTAGTTTCTTCCCTAGCCTTGAGCTAGTAGTAAGTGACTTCAAACACACTCTTGATCTATTCTAAAGTGGTTAATATGAACTTTGTCAGGTGAAAATCATGAACATACTAAATCACATACTAAAAGTTTACAAGAATGGGAAATAAGTTGGATAAAAACTATAATGTTGTGTAAAACTTGTAAGACTTGTTTTGTGGTGATTATTTAGTGCCGATCTATGTTGTGGTAGCTCGGATCATCATCTAACCCAGATTAGTCATGTTCAAGAATCATGGCATAGAGTTTGTTAAAGTATGAAAAGGGGTTAAATGATGAAACACTACTACACGCTAAACATGAACTTGTGTAAAAACGATTTTTCTTATGAAATGGAGTTCTAAACCAGTAGATCTACGGATCTACAAGTGGTATTTTTGAATAACCAAGTGTATGATGAAATCATGTTTAAAAAGCCGGATCTTTCTCGAAATAGACACATTTTTGAGAACCAAAAAGTGTGCAGACACTTGTGAAACGAAAGGATTTAACAAAGAAATATTTTCGTAAATACCGACTAGAAGTTGTAAAACTTCATATTCTTTAAAAATAAAGTTTTCGAGATAACGATTTTATTTTTGAAAATGGAAAGATTTACTAAAGGGAAATTGGTTTTTAATAAACCAACATTTGCCCAATTGGTAAATAATAATCCAACGTACAGAATTGGTATATAATAATCATACGTTTCAATATGTTGGCACTGAATAGACCTCCGTTAGTTTTTTTTAACTGAAGTTAGTTTTTAAGTTTTATTTATTACACAAACAGTCCCTGTAGTTATAATTTACTAGTTTTAAGTTTTATTTATTACACAAACAGTCCCTGTAGTTATAAAAAAAATCATAAAAATAAAAAAAAAATCTAAAAAATCTAAAAAATTCAAAAAAATCATAAAAATTCTTAAAAAATCAAAAAAAATTCTAAAAAAATCAAAAAAATCATAAAAAATCATAAAAATTCAAAAAAATAAAAAAAACTCTAAAAATCATAAAAATAAAAAAACTCTAAAAAATAAAAAAAAAATTCAAAAAAAGCAAACGTTTCGATGCGAACCGTTTCGACCCGAACCGTTTCGACGCGAACCGTTTCGAACCGTACCGTTTCGACGCGAACCGTTTCGAACCGTACCGTTTCGACCCCGGACCGTTTCGACCCGTACCGTTTCGACCCGGACCGTTTCGACCCGTACCGTTTCGACGCGAACCGTTTCGACCCGGACCGTTTGTGGTGGTGGTGACGGTGGCGGTGGTGGCGGTGGTGGTGGTGGTGGTGGTGGTGCAGTGGTGGCGGTGGTGGTGGTGGCGGTGGTGCGGTGGTGGCGGTGGTGGCGGTGCGGTGGTGGTGGCGGGTGGCGGTGGCGGTGGCGGTGGTGGTGGCGGTGGCTGTGGTGGTGGTGGTGGTGGCTGTGGTGGTACGGGTCGAAACGGTCCGGGTCGAAACGGTACGGTTCGAAACGGTTCGCGTCGAAACGGTACGGTTCGAAACGGTTCGCGTCGAAACGGTACGGGTCGAAACGGTCCGGGTCGAAACGGTACGGGTCGAAACGGTCCGGGGTCGAAACGGTACGGTTCGAAACGGTTCGCGTCGAAACGGTACGGTTCGAAACGGTTCGCGTCGAAACGGTTCGGGTCGAAGCGGTTCGCATCGAAACGTTTGCTTTTTTTGAATTTTTTTTTATTTTTTAGAGTTTTTTTGATTTTTATGATTTTTTAGAGTTTTTTTTATTTTTTTGAATTTTTATGATTTTTTATGATTTTTTTGATTTTTTTAGAATTTTTTTGATTTTTTAAGAATTTTTATGATTTTTTTGAATTTTTTTGATTTTTTAGATTTTTTTTATTTTTATGATTTTTTTTATAACTACAGGGACTGTTTGTGTAATAAATAAAACTTAAAACTAGTTAATTATAACTACAGGGACTGTTTGTGTAATAAATAAAACTTAAAAACTAATTTCAGTTAAAAAAACTAACAGAGGTCTATTCAGTGCCAACATATTGAAACGTAGGATTATTATATACCAATTCTGTACGTTGGATTATTATTTACCAATTGGGCAAAGGTTGGTTTATTAAAAACCAATTTCCCTTTACTAAATGTGCTAGTAAGTTACTACACATTTTTGTAAATATTCAAGTTCATGAAATGGATAAATTAGTGATTATTGTTGATGAATATTGTTGATAATTGTTGTTGATGGTTGTTGACGATTTAAAAGAAAATAAACACATGTTTTGAAAACATGGGAAACCTCCATTTTTAGGGGAAACACTGCCAAAATTTTTATAAATTTTGACACTTAGAAAAATATAAGTTTTTGAGAAACTTATTCCCTAAAAATGTATTTAAGAGTATTACCAAGGTTTCCCTAATTTTTGGTGACAAGAAATGAGGATTTCTTCAAGAATCAAAATGGATATAAGTATGTATATTTTTTTTTTTTAGAGAAAAATATATATTATTTTATCACCAACTTTTGTGCTAAGTGTATAAAGTATGTGTTATACGTGTGCTAGTGTATTAAGACTTAAAAATACACTAAATACTCATGAGGAGTATAAACACAAAAATACATATACAACATGCAAGATACATAATTCGGGTGCAAAGTGCAAAATACAAAAAGCTTATATTTATTTTTGAGAAAATAATATAAGTAAGACCCTTAGTTAAAAATATAAAATATTTTTAACACAAGAAAATATACACAAAAGAGAGTGACTGTACTTGTGCGACGCAAGTCTAGTGACTAACGTTAAGAAAACGCGTATAGGTTACGACGTTAATTAAGCAAATCCGGTGAAGTGTACGACGCAAGGAACGCAAAGTTGTGAGTTCATGCTCCCCCTTTTCTCTTAACTGTTTTCAGTTTTATAACTTCGGGGGTGAAATACATGTTACAAATACTTCAATATTTACAAAATGGTATGATATGTACTAAAACGAGAAGTACTCTTGGCGACAACTAGTGCCAAGAATGGATACGAGAAATCGTGTCACGAATAGGGTAACATAAGCACCATTAATCGTGTACATACTTAGACCGCAGAACAAAAGGTTAGATCTAATGGGTTTTAGGGCAGCCCCACTCTTGGTGACAACTAGAACCAAGTAGTGTTTTTGTGTCTCAGTCGTGAATCGACTATAGAAAAATGCCTATGGTTTGGTGACTTCCTATGTCGTGTCACATGTTAATGGCTTTGCAACCCATTAACACTTGATACATATGGAAACACTTGATTTATACTTGAATACGTGATTTAACAAATACATACCATGATTTTTATACAAGGTATACAAGCGTTAAATACAAAAACTGCATGAATTCACACCAACTTTATGTTGACGTTTTTCCAAAACTCACATGTATTTCAGGTAACTAGGATGGATGTGCGCGCGGTCTCGCTTATGCTTGTGGATGTCGCTATTGTTTATCTTTAAATAAAGTTGTAAACTTTTTAAGACAATGTTTTATGCGACTTAGCGATGTAAACGCTAAACTTATGTTTTCAAGTTATGGTATTTGATGTTTTTACGAGCATATAGCATGTTTACCTTTCGTATGCAATGAGAACCTTTCATGATCACACCTCGTGCTTCCGCCGCAGAAAGGGGTGTGACATACATTAGGTGGACGAAATGGTGTAAATACCCTATGTATATGTTGTAATTTATTTGCCCTTTGCCCGTTTGGGTCGGGGGTTCTATATCATGTTTGGCCTTTTGCCCGTTTGGGTCGGAGGTTTGTTTTAATGAAGTTTAATTTTCAAATATATATATATATATAGGATTAGGTTCAAACGTGAACAAAATCCCAAAAGTGAACTGCGTGAACTGATCTGGGCCCTTGATTTTTATGATCTTGAGATTAAAGTGAGTGGTATGATGGTAATTATTTGGTTAATTTTTTTCATTTAATTAAATACAAAAAGGGTATATGTGTAATTTCAATCTTAAATTGATTGCATAAATCTCTCACAAATCAAGTAATCAATTATCCTCTTAAATTGATTGCATAAATCTCTCACAAATCAAATCAAGGATTAGGAAAGATGTAACTTAATTCAATTATTAAAATAATTATTTGTTTAAATGCGATGTACACATGTGTATTATGATTTTGCCATCTTTTTAATGCGATGTACACATGTGTATATCGTCTGTTTTTGTGATATCTCAGAATTTTTTTTGTATTGAATGTTGATGTAGAGCTGTGAATTACTGTACACATATGTACGATGCTGAGTACACATGTGTACTGTTCTATTTATATCCAAGTACACATGTGTATACCGTTGAAATATTAAGGTTACGTGGATCTTAAAAATCAAAATTTGAATTCTGGTGATGAAATCTGAAATAAAAATTAAAATTGAAATCTGGTGATTTGTTGTTTGTTTTGATAATTATCTTATTAATAAATAAACATAATGTGGATAATGAATTTAAATTAGGAAAGATGTAACTTAATTCAATTATTAAAATAATGATTTAAATCTAAATTTTTATATAATTACAATCCTACCCTTAACAACTAAAAAGGAAATCAAGGGTCCATATCTGTTCACGCAGTTCATTCTTGGAAGGTTGTTCACGCTGGAACCCTACCCTATATATATAGGGTGGTTCTCATTCTAGCGGCCCCATATATAGGGAGCCGCTAGAATGAGAACCACCACGAGTTATGAGAACCAAGTGCCACAGAGGGCCGTTGACCACGAAATTTTTTTTACACCTAGATCCGTATATTTTAAGACCGGGTGTAAATTTTGGGTTTAAACGGCGCGCCCGAGGGGGTAGTTTTTACGCCCAAAGTTTGGTTAAAAAAAAGAAAAATTAAAAAAACCCAAACTTTGGGCGTAAAAAACTACCCCCTCGGGCACGCCGTTTGAACCCAAAATTTACACCCGGTCTTAAAATATACGAATCTAGGTGTAAAAAAAAATTCGTGGTCAACGGCCCTCCGTGGCACTTGGTTCTCGCGGTTCTCATAACTCGTGGTGGTTCTCATTCTAGCGGCCCCATATATATATATATATATATATATATATATATATATATATATATATATATATATATATATATATATATAGGGTATGTTTGGCATGGAGCTTTTAGGAGCTTTTAGGAGATTCTAGCTTTAAGCTTTTAAGAAAAAGCTCCTACTCAATAAAAAGTCTTGTTTGGTTGAAGGAGCTTTAAGCTTTTAGGTTAGGAGCTTGAAGCTTTTGGTTGAACGCTACTACTAGTAGCGTTTAGAAGGAGCT
>JARYGA010004773.1:0-36187 GCA_030545235.1 Helianthus tuberosus | reverse complement strand
CTTACCGGCGGGAGGGCCAACTTGGCGTACAAGTTGGCCGCATATCTCGCCGAGTATGCTTTTAAGCGAACCTCTTCCCATATCAGTTGTGGGGCCTTCGTCACCCGTCTGGCGAAGGGTTACTTGCGCCTCCTGACCCCGCAGGTGGCAAGGGATATGACGCAGATACGCCAGCTTGACAGGGTTGGGAGGGACACAGCCCTATCGATGGTTTTGGCTCGCGAGGTCGAGGGAGGGCAGCTGGTTTGGGCTTATGGTGTGGGCGAGGGACCCCGTGGAGAGGGTGGTGATGAGGAGGGAGACGAGGGAGAGGGAGACGAGGGCGAGGGCGTGGGAGAGGGAGGCGACGGAGAGGGGGTCGCGCATACTGCCGATCGATCACAGGTAGTTGAGGAGGAGTTACGGGGTGATCGCCCGTACGTTCGACGCAGCGTGAGACAGCGTGTGATGCCTCCACCAGGGGTGGAGGAGAGACTCGTTCAGGTCGAGTCGGCTGTAGCTGCAGTCAGAGGGGATTTAGCTACAGTCAGAGGGGATTTAGCTACAGTGAGAGATGATGTACAGTGGATGGTCGAGGCGATTGTGGCTATGCATTCTGCCGCGCCCCTACCTCCACGAGCTGGCGCTGCGCCACCACCACCGCCGCCGCCGTTGCTGCTTATTGTATTATTATTATTTTTTTGTTATTTTACGTTTGAAACTTTGTAAAAGTTTATCTTTTTTTTTAGATGTAAAACATTATAAATATTAATCTTTTGTTTAGATGTTATGTTGTTTGTTTGATAATTGTTGTCATAGTTTATCATAATCATATCACATATTTATCGTTTTACATAGTGGAAACTTACTAAACA
Organism: Helianthus tuberosus; assembly: GCA_030545235.1. Taxonomy (NCBI): domain Eukaryota; kingdom Viridiplantae; phylum Streptophyta; class Magnoliopsida; order Asterales; family Asteraceae; genus Helianthus; species Helianthus tuberosus. The sequence goes on along the minus strand of JARYGA010004773.1, from coordinate 35,333 downwards.
TTATAAATACGTTTAACTAGAAACTCGTAACATAATCCGATATATACAATACTATTTTAAAATTTATAAAACTTATTAAATGGTTTCCCGATTGCAACAAAAATTAACTTTTCTATACATATTTATCGTTTTACAAATAGAAAACTTATTAAACATAATAAATACGTTTAACTACAAACTTGTAACATAATCCGATATATACAATACTATTTTAAAATTTATAAAACTTATTAAACGGTTTCCCGATTGCAACAAAAAATTAACTTTTCTATACATATTTATCGTTTTACAAAGAGGAAACTTATTAAACATAATAAATACGTTTAACTACAAACTCGTAACATAATCCGATATATACAACACTATTTTAAATACAAAAATTTATTAAACGGTTTCCTGATTGCAACAAAAAGTTAACTTTTCAATACGGGCTATACGGGCCGTATAACATTATACGGCCCGTATACATATTTCAAAACTAAAAACCCTTGGCAAACCTTCGAAACAAAATTATGCAAATATGTATACGGCCAGTATATAACTATACGTCCCGTATACATATAAAAACAAAAAAAACATTCCACCGCATAAAATTCTGTGCATAAACATTCTATACGGCCCGTATCATTTTATACGGCCCGTATAGATATAGGGATGTGAAAATAAGATTATAGGGGATGTGGAAATAAAACAACCCTTTATTAATACTCTTTGGACATTAATTCGAAAAAGGAGATAACTGCTATTATTATTGTGAAAAAAAAAGCAACAATTGGGCCGCCAACTATTTGACCCAAAAGAACAACTTCCATGCATGCATATTTCGAACAACATAAAATGGGCAGTTGTTTTTGTTCTGTTGGGCTTTGGAAAGAAATTAGGGGATTCTAGGAAAAAAAATACCCTAAAGGCCCTTGTATTATATAGTAGACAACATCAAGGAGGCGGCTGATTAGGATTGAGTGCATGTTTGGCTTTCCTTATTTTGCCTCAAAAGTCCTTATTTTGCCTCAAAAGTCCTTATTTTGAGTGTTTGGCTTTCCATTTTTAGGACAAAAGTCCTTTTTCTCAGGCAAAAGTCATGTTTTTGTGACTTTTTTTTTCCAAAAGGACTTCTGGAGAAGTTGGAAATAAGTTAAGCCAAACATGCCCTGAATTCGAAAAACAATAAAGGTAGTGGTGGCCAATTAATTATTCTGGAGAAACACAACAGAAATATAAAAAAAGGCGGCGACTGTTAGGAATCAGACGGACGAGAGGGGTCGCACAAGATCAGGGACGAACAACAAGAAGGAATTATTGGGGTTGAAGATCAAGAAGCTTGGAACACAAGGGATTACGGTTTTAGCTTACCGGGTTCTTTTATTTTCTAGTTTCTTTTATTCTATGTCAATAAATTCTTTATTTGAACTTTGCTTATTTGTTTTTAAAACCATGCTTGGCTAATTTTTTAAACCACTTAGACTTAGTTGAATGGATTGAATGAAGTATTTACCTTTTTCGTTATTTGCATGAATATTATGGATTGATTGTGTTTAGTAAAGAGTTTGTTTTATTGATTTGATGCATATGCGTACTTTAACTTGGTTTATTATTGTCATTTGCTTCGTATGATTCTTAGTGACGGTCTATATCACAACATAGAGTCATATTAGTGTTTAGGATTTTGGTGAGTTTCTATATCACCTAAGAAATCTTAACTCTTTAGGGTGGAATTGGCCAATAATCCTTAGAAGTAATTGTTAGTAATTTGCTAGGTTTTAGTTTTCTGCTAGTCCTAATACCTGGAAAGTGAGGGGCTATTGGTAGGTCTTACCCGGCGAATTGCTTTAGATAGTCCTTGGAAAAGGTTGTGTCTTAGTTGCCCCGTCGGTTTATTAGTCTATCAAGTCAAGTTTAATAACTCAAACTATCCTAGATCTATTATTGGAAAAGAGTAGGTCAACATTAGGGTACTTACACAATAATTAGACAACTGGAAAGGCATCTAATAACCGGTAGGATTAACAGCCTAGGTAGTTCCACAGGTTTCTCCTTGAGAAGGGTCGAGGGGCTTAGTTGGTTCTTAATAGGTTTAGTACTTTAAGATCCTTGTTCCATAATTCATGAATTTAACTTAATCGGTAATTCTTTAAAAGTAATCTAGGATTCTTGTCTAGGTGGTCTCGCTTTCCATATAAGAAAAGCCCTTAGTCTTCATTCGTATTTAGTCTAGTTTTTAGTTTATTTAGTAGTTTAATATAGATTTCCTTAGTTTTTCCGTAACCCCCCCCCCCAATCAACAGTTAGAGTTCGTGTCAGTCTAAGTCTAGATAGAGTCTAATTAGCATAATCAGAGAGTCTCGTGGGTTCGATACTCGGACTTACTTAGGCTATACTGCATTGACCGGTACACTTGCCGGTGGTGTGGTCTAGGCTTTAGAGAGTCTGTTTTTATAAATTTAAAACTTAGAGTGTCTAATTTAGGGTTAAAATTTGTTAGTTTAATTATACCACTTTTAGCACATCAAAATTCGTTTTACACTTCGAGATATCGTCTGATTACTACCAAACACACACTAGCTCGAATGCTGCTACGATACAGGGTATTAACTCGATCGCTGCTACGATTCAATGTCCGATTGATTAAAAATATCCAATGGATGTTTAAGTGCTGCTCAAACTTGGGTTATGCTTTGTCATTAGTCGTGATTCCGACAGGATGTTTGAGTACCACCCGAACCCGGGGAATACTCTGTCATTCGTTGTGAATCCGATGGATGTTTAAGTGATTGCACTTTGTAATTCGTTGTGAGGGTTTTAATCTCGTGAGTTATCGTAAATGCTGTGTTAGTTACTTACCTAGTTCGTGTGCACTAGGTTACAAGGCTAATCAATAGGCTAAGCTCTGCCTGTATAAATCTGCAATCTATCAAGGCTTATCTGTAGACTAAACTTTGCCCGTATAAATCTGCATGCTTATAATGTGAGTCATTCTCTTTTTATCAAATTTGTTTACAAAATCATGTTTATTTTCAAAGTTATAATTACAGTGATTAACTTTATGTAATCACCAAGTTACAGCCGGTATGTGGGGTTTTGTATACATTACTTGATAACCGTCACTATTGGACAACGAGTTAGCCAATGAGTGATATGAACATAGTCACAGGCTCCATTGGACAATGAGGTTACCGATGGATGGTCGAGTGACAAATACTATGAGTAGTTGGTTGATATCTGGAAACATTGTAATCTCTCTTAATACTGTAAATTATAACAAACGTGTCATTTTAGTAAATAGAATGATTCACCAGTATTTCTTGTTGACAAAACCTTTTTAAAACGCGTTTCAGGTAATTACAGTAGATTAGAGTAAAAGATGGATACGCCACTGAAAGACTTCAAGAAGTGGCTTATTTTATTAATTAAATCAAATTAAGAAATATTGTTTTATGTAATTGGGTTTATCCTTTATTAAAGCTACGTTTATAAAACATGGGTTTATCCAATCTATTTAATAAAAAAATCTGGTGTTTTCTAAACTCTGATATTTTTCCTAACTCACGGTCCTGATGAAATTTCCGCTGCAATATTTTTCAAAATAAATCACCGGTACCACTTGGCTGTTCGCGGCTCCCGATTCCGTCCAGGGTGGGTCGGGGGTCGTGACAGAAGGTGGTATCAGAGCCACTGCTTTAAGCCTATAAGTGTTGTGATAATAATACCTAAGTTTATATAAAAGATTTAGGAGATTGCTATTAATTGGTAGCACTCAGGATAGTATTTAGACTTGAACTTAAGAAAAGATGCCTTAGTATAAGTTTCGAGATAAGCTAAATATTTGTGTGATGGGTTTTGGTATGCCATGAGAATAATAATTAGAACATTGCAGGCAATAACACTTAATTATTATTAACCCTTTCTTATTGATATTACTTGGTATAGAATAAGATATGTTACGGGAATATAAATTTCCCTAATTCTGGATAAAAGCCTAATAAAAGAGGCACTTTTAAAAAAAAACACTATTTACGGGAATTATAAATTTCTTCTCCGACAAGACTGGGTATGGTATAGCAGACTCTCCAGTTTTTCCGGATATAATAAGGGTTACCTCTCCGGCGAGAACCGGATAAGACGGGGTATATAATATGTCAAACAAGTGACAAGATTTCCCTAAATAGTATCATGACCTGATATCTGATTTGTTTTTGGAAATACGAATCTGTTAAATACATTGACCTTATTGAGGGTATGTATATTACAGCATATGAAATATATGATTATATAGATATGTATATCTATAAGGAATTCCAAAAGTCAATTAAGAATAAAGCAAAAGCATATGTGTCTAGATTTCTTTATCAGGAATCTCTTTTCCGATATCAAACATTATTTCGTTTGATCATCTACCTCATAACTCGAGCAACAATAATAACAATGGAAACCCTTTTAAATTGGGACGCCATCAAAAGTATAAGAATTTCCAATACGTTACCATAAACTATTAACGCAAGTAAGAAGCATATAAAGTTGTGCTAGTACACATGAAACATAAATTATACGTCCACAGACGTCGAAGTTATCACACGAAATTTCAGATAAAATTCTTAAATTTCTTTCGTTGAAATTCTGACTTCTGCATATAATGAGTTGACTTTCGTGTTCTTACTTCCCCAAATGGTCATCATACCATAAGGATTTCTTTCATTATAGCAAATATTGATCTGTTTCATTTCTTGGTAAATCCCTACGTTACACATGCACTGTTTGTTATGTCACACCCCGACCACGTAGAACATACAAAACGTGGCGGAAACGTCGGGGAGTGTTGTAACAGAATTAATTGTTTCAAATCCATGGCAATTAAAGTTTCGTTTTATTAATCAAACAAGAGAGTTACATTGTTTTAAACAAGAAACAAAGAGTATATAACAAAAGTTAACTAGTTCTTGTCTCGTTTTAAGTCACTAAGGCACAGGTCCGCCTAAGTATGTCTTGATAAGTCCTATGCATCATCTCCTGAAAACACATGTGAAAATAGGTACGTCCGCATAAAAATGCCCGTGAGATACATAGGTTTTGTGAAAACAGAATTCATGACTTATGTTTGAGAAAATGTTTAGTCATGAACCTTGTAAAATGCTTTGTTTTGTAAATTGTTTGAAAAACAATAAGATCAGATGATATGTATAGATAAGTGTAAGGTTAAATGAATAACCAAGTAAAATGAGTTTGTATAAGATAAGTTGTTTGTAAAACAATGTCTTGTGAAAAGTATGTTATCTGTATAAAAAGCTATATGTCTCAAATTGAAATGATTCAAATAATGCTACGATATGTAATACCATACAAACACTTATATATAGGAAGTACCAGTGGCGTATCCACCATGCTTGTATCATATTACACAAGTCTCGTTACTTAAATCACTTACTCAAACCAAACCACCAAGATGTAATGTTTAACAATTGTAGAAATGTTTATGTATAGTCAATTACGGGTCACACGGTTCAATAGCTACAGACGGTTCAAATGATCAAACGGTTACAACGGTTCACATAGTCAAATGGTTATTGTGACAACTCGAATTTCCGACATTCTGTGTTCGCATTTAATGCACGATGACTTTGACTATATAGTTGTGTTATGATAAAACCTGGTGTGTTTGCATGGTTATGTGTGATTGGATAACATGTGTACTGTTTGTAAAACTTAAACTGTTAGGAACCCGACGAAACACAAGAGTGTTTCGCCATAACCCATTCCGACGAAACAGGCTGTTTCGCCATGAACATTCCGACGAAACAGAAGTCTGTTTCGCCGGCCCAATAATTCACGAAGCCCAGCTTGGGCCCAGAACGTTATTTTGTGTATGTGTACGTAAAACAGCATCACTTTTACATTTTCTATCAACACGACCGAAACCCTAGAGCTCTCTCACTGTGACGGCGAACTAGAACCCACCGGAAATCCTTGTGCGATCAAACCCTCATCTCGGTTAGTAGATTATGTGTCTTGATTGATCATTCATCCGTGTACGTGCTTATGTGTCATGTGATTCTGCTTTGATGTTGTATATTTGAAATCGATACATGTTAGATATTAGGGTTCTTGTTATGATGATGATGATACGGGTTTCGATATGAATATGGTACTCGGATAAATGGTTTTAATGCGAAACTTAATATGATTGAATACTCGGTTCTGGATGTTGTTATTATGATCTGATTCTGAATGCAAGTTAGCATCTTGATAGGGTTTGATGATGTGATATGTTGTATTCGTAAACTAGGGTTCATGCTAGACGTTAAAGAAATCCGATGATTATGCTATGATGATGTTACGATGATTTTGTGTTAAATGATTACTGCATGATTGATAATATTGATGTCGACTGTTAGTGATGATTAGGGTTCCTGCATGTAACTGATATGACGTAACTGAACTGTTTGACGAAACAGAACTCTCGGCGAAACAGAAAGTGTTTCGCCAAGGGCAATCGACGAAATTGAAATTTTGTTTCGCCAAACAAGACTCGACGAAACAGAATGTGTTTCGTCGATGTATGTGTTTGGCCGGCATGTATGTTTCGCCAATTTTGTGTTTCGCCGTATATGTAATCTGCACAGTAACTTGGGTCAACTCTGTTAAGTGTTAACTGGAATATTTAACTGCTGTTAAATGTAATCATCTTGTATATGATTGTGATTACGTGTTACATGTTCATACGTGCACAACTTGAACACAAACTGATTTCACATACGTGCATACTTTAGGACGTGATTGATTACTTGCGAGCATACACTTAGCATACCGAGCAAACCAAGGTGAGTTCACACAAGCCAAGGCATGGGATTCCCAGGGGGGAATGGGGTTTTGATGATTACTGTACATACATAGATGACAGAACCTACTGCTAGACTAGTAACACTTATTGAACGATCTTCGCACACCTGCCAAGGACATTGGCCGCGATATTATGACTGTCTTCGCACACCTGCCAAGGACATTGGCCGCGAACTAAACGTACAACATCTTCGCACACCTGCCAAGGACATTGGCCGCGATACGAACAAACCTAGTCTAGAAAAACTTGGGGAAAGACCTTCCCCAACATCTTCGCACACCTGCCAAGGACATTGGCCGCGATGGAAACTAATACGATACATTGTAACGAACGAACATACTACTACTCACGCTATACTATTACTGAACTGTTAACTGTGAACTCGCTCAACTAGTTGTTGACTCTCTCTTGCATGCCTTGCAGGACCTTAGGTACATATGGAGCTTGCACAGGAAGGAGCAGGTCGTTGTGGGATACGGATCATAGACGTTATTTGAACTTATAACTTACTTTGGGTTTTCATTATTATGCTTCCGCTACTTAAACAATGTTTGGTTATGAACATCAGTCATGTCAAGATGAATTATATTTTCTTACTCTTACACTTAAATACTATGTTTGATATGATTGATGGCTTGATCCTGGTCAGTCACGCCTCCAAGCGGTGATACTCCGCGTGTGGATTTTGGGGGTGTGACAGATTGGTATCAGAGCCATTGGTTATAGAGAACTTGGTTTTAATAAAGGAAAAACGATTTTTGTTAAAACCAGACTATAACCAGAACAGTGCTCTCAACGATCCACAATGACGCTTCGCTCCACGTGCAAGGCTCAACACCATAGGTATTACTATTCCTGTTACTTTACCTACATGCTAGAACTACATAGACTTTTGCTCGTGGTATGCTTTGATCACAGAACTTGCTATGTGTTATTGCTTGAGAATACTCGTGTGCTCACTCTCTTCTGTCATCGCACGATATGCGAACCTATCTCACTTACGTTATCTTTACTATGAAGATCATGTCTGGACGTATCAACATGACTCAGGACCAGTTGACGGCCCTCATTAACGAACGAGTTACTGCGGCAGTCGCAGCCGCACAAGCGGGAGGTCAAGCACCTGTTTGCACTTTCAAGACTTTCATGGACTGTCGTCCATCCACTTCCAGCGGCACTGAAGGAGCCGTAGGTCTCCTGCACTGGTTTGAAAATATGGAGTCTGTGTTTGAGATGTGTGAATGCCCTGAGGCACGCAGGGTGAAATATGCTACCGGTACCCTCGAGGGTTTGGCCCTCACATGGTGGAAAGCACAGGTCCAAATACTGGGGTTGGTTGCTGCTAACGCCACCCCATGGAACAATTTCAAAGAGATGATCAAGGAAGAATACTGCAGTCGAGATGATATTCATAAGCTGGAAGTCGAGTTTTTCAACCTCAAGATGACGGGGTCTGAGATCGAAGCGTATACCAAGAGGTCGAATGAGCTTGCATTACTGTGTCCTACTCTGGTGGACAAGCGTATTGAACTTTATCTTAAGGGTCTGGTGCCAGAGATCCAAAGTCATGTGACTTCAGCAAATCATGCTACTTACCAGCAGGTTGTTCAGCTGGCTCACCGTCTCACTGATCAGGCGGTGGAGCAAAACAGGTTGCCTAAACGCATCAGCGCTACTGCTACTGCTACCACTTCGGTTACTCCTGCTACTCCCAGCGACAATAAGAGGAAATGGGAGGGGGATTCTAGCAAGGGTTCAGCTACTGTTCAGTCTCAAGCTCAGCAACGCAAAACAAATGACCATCAGAGTCCGAACCAGCAATCATCAGGTAGTCAAGGGCAGAGTGGCTATCGGGGAATTCACCCATGGTGTAGAAGGTGCAACAAACACCACAGTGGAAGATGCCGCAGGGAACAGTGTCAAAGATGCCTCAAGATGGGCCATGAGGCTAAGGATTGTAGAAGCGTACGGCCAGTAAATCAGAACCAGCAACAACAACCACCTGCTCCACGAAACCAGCCTCAGCAGCAGCAGCAGGGAAACAGGGGATGCTACCAGTGTGGGGCTGAAGGTCATTACAAGCGGGATTGCCCTCAGTTAAACCAGAACCAGAACAATAACAACAACAACAACAATCAGGGCAACGGGAACAACAACAACGGTGGGAACAATAACAACAATGGTGCTAGAGGCCGTATGTTTGTGATCGGTCAGGGTGATGCCAGGAATGATCCCAACGTGGTTATGGGTAAGTTTCTTCTTGACGACTTTTATGTTACTGTACTATTTGATTCTGGTGCGGATACAAGTTACATGTCTCTAAAAGCTAGTGAAATGTTAAAACGTGCACCAACTCTCTTAAACACCAAACATGTTGTAGAGTTAGCTAACGGTAAAAGCCTAGAGGCCACGCACATAGTTAAAGGGTGTAATCTTATCCTCGCTGATCAGACTTTCTCCATCGATCTCATTCCTATACCCTTGGGTAGCTTTGACGTCGTCATTGGTATGGATTGGTTATCTCAACAACAAGCGGAGATTTTATGCAAAGAAAAAGTTATTCGTATTCCTCGGTCGGGCAAGGAACCTCTCGAAGTTCAAGGCGACAAGAGTGGTGTCGTGAGTGGCATCATCTCCTTTTTGAAGGCTCAGAAGTGTTTACGCAAGGGGCACACTGCTATTTTGGCACTCGTTACAGATACCTCGAAGAAAGAGAAAAAGATTGAAGATATTCCTGTAGTACGTGACTTTCCTCAAGTGTTTCCTGAGGAATTACCTGGGTTACCGCCTCATCGTCAAGTCGAATTTCAGATCGAGCTAGCTCCAGGAGCAGCACCCATAGCTCGAGCACCTTATCGTCTAGCTCCAACTGAATTAGAAGAACTGTCAAAGCAGCTACAAGAACTCTTGGAAAAGGGTTTTATACGTCCTAGCTCTTCGCCCTGGGGAGCTCCAGTGTTATTCGTAAAGAAGAAAGACGGTACGTTCAGGATGTGTATAGACTACCGTGAACTCAACAAGGTGACGATCAAGAATCGTTATCCTCTTCCGCGCATAGATGATTTATTCGACCAGCTGCAAGGGTCGAGCTACTACTCCAAGATAGACTTAAGGTCAGGATACCACCAGCTGAGAGTCCGGGATGAGGACGTCTCCAAAACAGCGTTCAGAACACACTACGGCCACTACGAGTTTATGGTCATGCCATTCGGGCTAACGAACGCGCCTGCCGTATTTATGGATCTTATGAACAGGGTGTGCAAACCCTATCTCGACAAGTTCGTCATTGTTTTCATCGACGACATCCTGATTTATTCGAAAAGTCAGGAGGAACACAAGCAGCACCTACGACTCATACTGGAACTTCTACGAACGGAACAGCTATACGCTAAGTTTTCCAAATGTGACTTCTGGCTTCGTGAAGTCCACTTCTTAGGCCACGTGGTAAACAAGGATGGGATTCATGTCGATCCATCCAAGGTGGATTCGATCAAGAATTGGCCTGCACCTCGCACACCAACAGAAATACGCCAATTCTTGGGTTTGGCGGGTTATTACAGAAGGTTCATCAAAGACTTCTCAAAGATTGCTCAGCCACTTACACTACTGACGCAGAAGGGTGTTGTTTATCGTTGGGGTAATGCACAGGAAACAACGTTTCAGCACTTAAAGGATAGACTTTGTAGCGCACCTATCCTCTCACTGCCTGAAGGCATGGACGATTTTGTAGTCTATTGCGATGCATCTATCCAGGGTCTTGGATGTGTGTTGATGCAGCGGGATAAAGTTATTGCTTATGCTTCACGCCAACTTAAGATTCACGAACGGAATTACACGACACACGACCTAGAGTTGGGAGCGGTTGTTTTTGCACTTAAGATATGGCGACACTATTTGTATGGTACCAAGTGCGTAATCTACACTGATCACAGAAGCCTCGAACATATCTTCAAACAGAAAGAACTGAATATGCGACAGCGACGATGGGTTGAACTGCTAAACGACTACGAATGCTCAATCAGGTACCACCCAGGCAAAGCCAATGTTGTGGCTGACGCTCTCAGTCGAAAAGACACTGCGCCTAAGCGCGTACGAGCTCTACAACTTACCATACAGTCTAACCTTCCTTCCCAGATACGAGATGCTCAGATAGAAGTATTGAAACCAGAAAATGTCAGGACTGAAGCCCTACGTGGCTCAAGACAACGTTTAGAGCAGAAGGAAGATGGTGCTTACTATGTCACGGGACGCATTTGGGTTCCACTTTATGGTAATTTACGTGAGCTAGTGATGGATGAAGCTCATAAGTCTCGCTACTCGGTACATCCAGGTTCGGATAAAATGTACCACGATATCAAAACCACATACTGGTGGCCTAGCATGAAGGCCCACATAGCCACATACGTTAGCAAATGCTTAACTTGTGCGAGAGTCAAGGCAGAATATCAGAAACCGTCAGGACCACTCCAACAACCTGAGATACCACAATGGAAATGGGAGCAAATTTCCATGGACTTTGTTACTGGCCTACCTAGATCTCAGCGCGGAAATGACACTATTTGGGTGATCGTGGATCGACTCACTAAGTCTGCTCACTTCCTGGCAATCAAAGAAACGGATAAGTTCTCCACACTAGCAGACGTATATCTTAGGGAAGTTGTTTCGAGGCACGGTGTGCCAACCTCCATCATCTCTGATCGTGACGCACGTTTTACTTCAGAACTGTGGCAAGCAATGCATAAATCGTTTGGCTCTCGTTTAGACATGAGCACGGCGTATCATCCTCAGACCGATGGGCAGTCTGAGCGCACTATTCAAACTTTAGAAGACATGCTTCGGGCGTGCGTCATAGACTTTGGCAATGGTTGGGAAAAACATCTGCCACTTGTGGAATTTTCGTATAACAACAGCTATCACACCAGCATTAAAGCTGCACCATTCGAAGCATTGTACGGGCGTAAGTGCCGGTCACCTCTCTGTTGGGCAGAGGTGGGAGAAAGTCAAATCACAGGTCCAGAAATGGTAGTCGATACTACAGAAAAGATTGCACAAATACGACAACGCATGGCGGCAGCACGCGACCGTCAGAAAGCATACGCTGATTTAGACAGGAAACTACTCGAATTCCAAGTTGGGGATCGAGCGCTACTTAAAGTTTCACCCTGGAAGGGTGTGGTTCGTTTTGGCAAACGCGGCAAACTAAATCCACGATATGTTGGACCTTTCGAAGTTATTGAGAAAATAGGCAAAGTGGCCTACAGATTGAACTTACCACCTGAACTCAGTGCAGTTCACAACGTCTTTCACGTGTCGAATCTGAAGAAGTGTACGTCAGATGAGACCCACATAGTTCCCTTAAAGGAACTCACTATCGACGAGCGGTTGCACTTCGTCGAGGAACCTGTTGAAATCACGGACCGGGATGTCAAGGTCCTCAAGAACACGAGAATCCCTCTTGTACGAGTTCGTTGGAACTCCCGCCGCGGCCCAGAGTTCACCTGGGAGCGTGAAGATCAAATGGAACTCAAATATCCCCAGTTATTCGGAAACCAAGCAACTACTACTGAGACTGAAGCTACCAATGCAGAATTTCGGGACGAAATTCCAAATCAACGGGGGGATAATGTGACACCCCAAGAAAACCAGTAATCTTCGCAAACATGCTCAGGGGAGCCGCGATAAAATTCAGGTAAACAACGTCACACCATTAGCTTTCCTCAGTAACTGCATGCTAAATTTCGGGACGAAATTTCTTTCAAGTTGGGGATAATGTGACAACTCGAATTTCCGACATTCTGTGTTCGCATTTAATGCACGATGACTTTGACTATATAGTTGTGTTATGATAAAACCTGGTGTGTTTGCATGGTTATGTGTGATTGGATAACATGTGTACTGTTTGTAAAACTTAAACTGTTAGGAACCCGACGAAACACAAGAGTGTTTCGCCATAACCCATTCCGACGAAACAGGCTGTTTCGCCATGAACATTCCGACGAAACAGAAGTCTGTTTCGCCGGCCCAATAATTCACGAAGCCCAGCTTGGGCCCAGAACGTTATTTTGTGTATGTGTACGTAAAACAGCATCACTTTTACATTTTCTATCAACACGACCGAAACCCTAGAGCTCTCTCACTGTGACGGCGAACTAGAACCCACCGGAAATCCTTGTGCGATCAAACCCTCATCTCGGTTAGTAGATTATGTGTCTTGATTGATCAGTCATCCGTGTACGTGCTTATGTGTCATGTGATTCTGCTTTGATGTTGTATATTTGAAATCGATACATGTTAGATATTAGGGTTCTTGTTATGATGATGATGATGATACGGGTTTCGATATGAATATGGTACTCGGATAAATGGTTTTAATGCGAAACTTAATATGATTGAATACTCGGTTCTGGATGTTGTTATTATGATCTGATTCTGAATGCAAGTTAGCATCTTGATAGGGTTTGATGATGTGATATGTTGTATTCGTAAACTAGGGTTCATGCTAGACGTTAAAGAAATCCGATGATTATGCTATGATGATGTTACGATGATTTTGTGTTAAATGATTACTGCATGATTGATAATATTGATGTCGACTGTTAGTGATGATTAGGGTTCCTGCATGTAACTGATATGACGTAACTGAACTGTTTGACGAAACAGAACTCTCGGCGAAACAGAAAGTGTTTCGCCAAGGGCAATCGACGAAATTGAAATTTTGTTTCGCCAAACAAGACTCGACGAAACAGAATGTGTTTCGTCGATGTATGTGTTTGGCCGGCATGTATGTTTCGCCAATTTTGTGTTTCGCCGTATATGTAATCTGCACAGTAACTTGGGTCAACTCTGTTAAGTGTTAACTGGAATATTTAACTGCTGTTAAATGTAATCATCTTGTATATGATTGTGATTACGTGTTACATGTTCATACGTGCACAACTTGAACACAAACTGATTTCACATACGTGCATACTTTAGGACGTGATTGATTACTTGCGAGCATACACTTAGCATACCGAGCAAACCAAGGTGAGTTCACACAAGCCAAGGCATGGGATTCCCAGGGGGGAATGGGGTTTTGATGATTACTGTACATACATAGATGACAGAACCTACTGCTAGACTAGTAACACTTATTGAACGATCTTCGCACACCTGCCAAGGACATTGGCCGCGATATTATGACTGTCTTCGCACACCTGCCAAGGACATTGGCCGCGAACTAAACGTACAACATCTTCGCACACCTGCCAAGGACATTGGCCGCGATACGAACAAACCTAGTCTAGAAAAACTTGGGGAAAGACCTTCCCCAACATCTTCGCACACCTGCCAAGGACATTGGCCGCGATGGAAACTAATACGATACATTGTAACGAACGAACATACTACTACTCACGCTATACTATTACTGAACTGTTAACTGTGAACTCGCTCAACTAGTTGTTGACTCTCTCTTGCATGCCTTGCAGGACCTTAGGTACATATGGAGCTTGCACAGGAAGGAGCAGGTCGTTGTGGGATACGGATCGTAGACGTTATTTGAACTTATAACTTACTTTGGGTTTTCATTATTATGCTTCCGCTACTTAAACAATGTTTGGTTATGAACATCAGTCATGTCAAGATGAATTATATTTTCTTACTCTTACACTTAAATACTATGTTTGATATGATTGATGGCTTGATCCTGGTCAGTCACGCCTCCAAGCGGTGATACTCCGCGTGTGGATTTTGGGGGTGTGACAGTTATAACGGTTCACATAGTCAAATGGTTACAACGGTTCACATAATCAAATGGTTACAACGGTTCACAGAGCCAAATGATTACAACGGTTCAAAATGTAATATAATGTGTTCATATGCTAGATGAGCATATGCAACAATATGCAATGTAAAACAATGTACTAAGTATGCACACAATGGACATACCTAGCATGAAATGTAATGTAGGACGATGTACTAAGTACGCACACTGTGACACTCTGGGTTTTTCCGAGCGAATACCTTGTAAAAATTCGTTGCATGTATATATACTATTAAATGAAAGTTGTGTTTATCCTCATGTTCTATGTGTACGTATTATATATATGTGTGTATATATATAGTGGGCCAAGACCGCAGACACGACTCGAGACCACTTGGTCTCGAGTAAACAGTTGGGCCGCTTGGGCCGCACCCATCCCTTAAACCCATCCGGAACTTATTGGGGTGCACCACCTTTTATATCAACCTAATACCCTCACACACTCCCCTTTACACTCTATCACTTCATCCTCACTCCCTCTCTCTCTAGAAAACCCTCACAAAAATCACCTCTTCTCTCTCGGATTCAAACCGGAAGCATCAAGGTATCCGGATCAGCTCGTGATCATCGCATTGGACACTTCTTTCATCGTCTCATACACTCACTCACAACCAAAACAAGTTCCGGTTAGTACCCTATCTCGGTTAGATGATAGAACATATTATAGATTAGCAAAGATGTATGCTTGTTGGATTGTACACATGTGTTATGAAGATAAATGTGTTAAGATGACTAAGTTGTTGATAGATCTTTGTGTTATAGTGATAATGGGATGATATGCTAGACATGTTCATGCTTTGATAGAAAATTGTTAGTTAAAATGCAAGGTTGATAGGGCCATAAGAGTGTGTATGTGTATGTTTGTAATCCGAGGAATGTATGTTAGATTCAGGAATCGATAATGCTGATTTGAGTATATGCTAGAATAGGATTGTTTGAATAATCATGTTGCATAATGATGAAAACCCTAAAATGATGAACTTGTTGAATATGACATGAATGTTCAAAATATTGTGTGTTTGATCCATATTGAAATAGAATTAGACAATAAAACATGTTGGTGCAAATTAATTGGTTAGTACACATTATCACAAATATGAAACCCTATTGGATAGTACTTCCACAAGTTCTAGAAGGATTCTTGTGCACGTATCCGAGGTTGCGGGTCGAGACACCGGTTGTGACTCGAGAACAACCCGGGACAACTCGAGACTATAACAATCACGACTCGAAACCATGTCTAAACAACTCAATACTGACTTCAGGGACTCGAGACCATCGAGGTCTCGACTCGGAGTCTCCTGATTACGACTCGAGACGGGACTCGAGATCCCTGAGGTTGCGACTCCGACCAGCACTACTCGAGATCATTACGCTGCAACCCGAGACCACTTGGTCTCGAGTGGGCCGCTGATCTCCGTTATTGGGCCAAATATGTGTGGACTATGCATACCGTTCTATTTAGATTTCCGTGATTCCGTTAACTGCTAGTATGATCGGATAAGGCCCATTAACACTTATGATTTGTATGAAAGGTGTAGACGTTTACTGTTTAACTGCTACATATTAGAATAGGCCCGATAACTTGCTGGATGATCATGTGTTATGTATGCTATGTGTTAGTTATGTGTAGATTATACGTGAATACTTGTACCCCAACTTGACCTATATTGGTAACCATGCTAGGACGTGGTGACCAACGTGATTGACCAAGTAAATAATCTACCGAGCAACCCAAGGTGAGTTCACAACTTTTAAAGCATGCGTTCCCGGTGGTTTTGGGAAACGGAAACTTAAACAAACGCTATCCCCTCGTAAGGGATACAAACCTACTTTTTCCCCTTAAATGGGACTCTTAGTTAATTATTGTTTATACGGTAATGCAACAAGCAACACTAAACGAAACTCTATCACTCAAGTCCTCACTACTTAATACCGATTAATCGCCGGGGCCTGGCGAACGGGTTATTAGTTGATAGCGCTATTTAGGTGTAACCAGCCTCACACCGACCCTTGTTACTGGGAACGGGAGTGAACTAATGTACTCTGGCAAACCGTCAATGATGATAGAACATTGACAAACGGGGCACTGCGGAAACGTACGGTTAAGTAAGTATTCGGTATTGGAAAAACAGTTTAGTCGCTTACTTATGGGGTAGCTCCCCATCGCATGTATAAACGGATAAATTAACTAGTGAAACAAGTTTTTGGTAATTAAAACTGGACGACTCGTGGACTCGCCAACATTTTTGTTGATACCCTACAGCATGCTTTGCAGGTACCCAGTGACTCAGGAGCTTGCAGCATGGGAATGTGTAGTGGTCGTCTAACCCACGTGTTGGGTTCTAAATAATCTTGAACTATGAACTTTGTTTTGAAACTGTTTGGATTATGCTTCCGCTGTTTGTTTAAACTACCAACTGAACTTAAACTTTTAGAACTTTAAAAATATGGTGCTTACTAACTACTATGGTTGGTGAATACTTTTACTATTAATCAACGCTCAGTATAATTGGTGGCTGGATCCTGGTCAGTCACGCCTCCAAGCGGTAGTACTCCGCAAGTGGATTTTGGGGGTGTGACAGATTGGTATCAGAGCCATTGGTTATAGTGAACTTGGTTTTAAAAAGAATAGTCTTTTTGAGAAAAACCAGACTATAACCCGTGACTCGTGACGACAGTACACTCCAAGGGCAAGACTCAACATGTTAGACCTCGTAGCTCGGACTTGTGTTTACTTGCTTATTTATCTTATATTGACTGCTCTACTATACATACTGGTGTGCCTAGTTAGATAGATACACCTCTCTCTTCTATCTTATTCTCGCTACGTTACGACATCACACTCATACTGTGTTTTCTGGTTATGAAGACAATGAGTGGACGCGGAAGAGGAAGCGTTAACATGACTCAGGCTCAATTCGCTAACTTGCTCAACACGGTGGCTGCAGCTTTCGCAGCTCACCCTGGAGGTAAACTCGTTACTTTAGGATGTTTAGATCCTACCCCCACATCGTCTTTTCGCCTCTAAACCTATTCGCTTCGCTTCTCACAACAGGTCAGCCTGCGCCTGCGCAACCACGTGTTTGTACCTTCAAAACCTTCATGGATGGCAAGCCTCTCCCTTTCAACGGCACCGAGGGTGCCATAGGCCTCCTGCACTGGATTGAAAAGGCCGAAGCTGTCTTTGCTGTCTGCGAGTGTCCCCCTGCTAACTGGGTCAAGTTCGCGACTGCTACGCTTGAAGGAAACGCGCTTTCATGGTGGAAAGCGCAGATTCAGATGCTTGGTCTGGAAACTGCTAATGCTACTGCATGGCAAGATTTCAAAGACATGATCAAAGAGGAGTACTGTCACAGGGATGACATCCACAAACTCGAGAACGAGTATTATGCGCTCAAGATGGTTGGATCAGAGATTGAGACCTACACCAAGCAGTCCAACGACTATGCTGCACTTTGCCCAAACATGTCTCGACCTATGTATCGAAGGATCGAATTGTACATCAAAGGCTTGGTCCTAGAAATCCGGAGCCACGTGACCTCAGCCAACCTCAATACCATACAGCCCGTGGTTCGTCTTGCTCACAAACTCACCAATCAGGCTGTGGAGGAGGGCAAGTTGCCCCAAAGGATCGGTACTACTGCTGGAACTTCTAGCGATAACAAACGAAAGTGGGATGGAAGTCAGGGAAAGGATGCTAACCCCACTCAGGCCCCAGTTCAGCAGAGGAAGACTAAAAACAACAAAGGTCCTCAGCAACAGGGTGGCTATCGAGGAAACCACCCCAAGTGCAACAAGTGTAATCGTCACCACAGTGGGCCATGTGGCAAAGGTCTGTGTCAGCGATGCAACAAAATGGGGCATGAAGCCAAAGACTGTAGGAGCCAGTTCCCAGCTAGGCAGAATCAGCATCAACCACAGCAACAGCCGCAGCAGGGAAACAATCGTGAATGCTACAAATGTGGGGCAATAGGGCATATGCGAAAGGATTGCCCTCAGCTGAACCAGAATCAGAACAACAACAATCAGGGTGCTGGGAACAATAACAACAATGCTGGAAATGGTGCTAGAGGAAGGGCTTTTGTGATTGGAGCTGGAGAAGCAAGGAATGACCCCAACGTTGTGGCGGGTAAGTTCCTACTTAATGATCGTTATGTTTCCATACTATTTGATTCCGGAGCAGATGCTAGTTATGTATCCCTACGTATTAGTAAGAAACTTAAGTCCACCCTTACGCCGTTAAGCTCTAAGCACATCGTCGAAATAGCTAATGGTAGAAACCTCGAGGCCTCACACGTAATTCGTAACTGCAAATTAGAGTTGTCTGGTCAGACATTCCGTATCGATCTCTTCCCCATCATTCTTGGAAGCTTCGACGTCATTGTGGGTATGGATTGGTTATCCAAACATCGAGCTGAAATCCTCTGCCAAGAGAAAGCTATTCGTATTCCCTGTCCCCCTGGCAAACCTCTTATAGTTCAAGGCGACAAGAGCGGAGAAGCCACGGGCATCATTTCTTTCTTAAAGGCCCAGAAGTGTCTACGAAAGGGGCACACCGCTATCTTAGCACTCGTTGCCGACACTCAGAAAATGGAAAACAGGATTGAAGATTTTCCAGTCGTACGCGACTATCCTGAGGTGTTCCCGGAGGAACTACCTGGACTCCCTCCTCATCGTCAGGTCGAATTTCAAATCGAGCTAGCTCCCGGAGCAGCACCTATAGCTCGTGCACCTTATCGATTAGCCCCCGCGGAACTCAAGGAACTTTCGACTCAACTACAAGAACTTTTGGACAAAGGCTTTATCCGTCCAAGTTCATCACCCTGGGGAGCCCCAGTGCTCTTCGTCAAAAAGAAAGATGGCACATTCCGAATGTGCATTGATTACCGCGAACTGAACAAGGTTACCATCAAGAATCGTTATCCACTTCCCCGTATCGACGACCTGTTCGACCAGCTGCAAGGGTCGAGCTATTATTCCAAGATCGATCTGCGCTCGGGCTATCACCAGCTGAGAGTCCGCGATGAGGACATCTCTAAGACTGCTTTCAGAACCCGCTATGGTCACTACGAATTCCTTGTTATGCCTTTCGGAATGACCAACGCACCCGCGATCTTCATGGATCTCATGAACCGTGTATGCAAACCCTACCTCGACAAGTTCGTAATTGTGTTTATTGACGACATCTTAATCTACTCGAAGAGCCAAGAGGAGCATGAACAACACCTGCGTCTTATTCTCGAACTCCTTCGCAATGAGCAACTGTACGCCAAATTCTCGAAATGTGATTTCTGGCTTAGAGAAGTCCATTTCCTTGGGCACATCGTCAATCAGGAAGGGATTCATGTCGACCCCGCTAAGGTCGAATCCATTAAGAATTGGCCGGTACCTAAGACTCCGACTGAAGTTCGCCAATTCTTGGGATTGGCAGGATACTATCGAAGATTCATCAAGGGATTTTCTAAGATCGCTCAACCACTTACGACCCTCACTCAGAAGGGTGTTGCTTACAAATGGAGTAATGCTCAGGAATCTGCCTTCCAGGAACTAAAGAAAAATCTTTGTAGTGCTCCTATTCTTTCCTTACCTGAAGGTACCGACGACTTTGTTGTTTACTGCGATGCTTCTATTCAAGGGCTTGGTTGCGTGTTGATGCAACGCGAGAAGGTTATTGCTTACGCTTCGCGACAACTCAAGATCCACGAACGGAACTACACGACGCATGACTTAGAATTTGGAGCTGTGGTCTTCGCGCTCAAGCTTTGGAGACACTACCTGTACGGCACCAAGTGCACGATTTACACTGATCACAAGAGTCTCCAGCACATAATGGAACAAATGGAGTTGAATATGCGGCAACACCGATGGGTCGAACTCCTAAATGACTACGAGTGTGCAATCAAATATCACCCAGGCAAGGCTAATGTGGTAGCCGATGCCCTCAGCAGAAAGGAGACCAAACCCAAGCGTGTTCGTGCCTTACAGCTCACTATCCACTCGAACCTCCCTAATCAGATTCGAAATGCTCAGGTTGAAGCATTGAAAGCCGAGAACATCAGGGCTGAGTCCCTACGAGGATCGAGACAACGATTGGAACAAAAAGAAGACGGTGCTTACTACGTAGCCGGGCGCATATGGGTTCCGCTTTATGGAAATTTACGTGACCTTGTGATGGATGAAGCTCATAAGTCCCGTTACTCAGTACATCCGGGTTCGGATAAGATGTACCACGACTTGAGGACTACCTATTGGTGGCCTGGTATGAAAGCCCACATAGCAACCTATGTCAGAAAATGTTTAACTTGTGCAAGAGTCAAGGCGGAGTATCAGAAACCATCAGGCCTACTCCAACAACCAGAGATCCCACAGTGGAAATGGGAGCAAATTTCCATGGACTTCATTACCGGCTTGCCTAGGTCTCAACGCGGAAATGACACCATTTGGGTGATAGTAGATCGATTAACTAAATCTGCCCACTTCTTGGCTATTAAAGAGACAGACAAGTTCTCCACCTTAGCAGAGGTGTACTTAAAGGAAGTGGTTTCGAAGCACGGGGTGCCAACCTCTATTATTTCCGATCGAGACGCACGTTTTACTTCTGAGTTATGGCAAACTATGCACAAATCTTTTGGCTCACGTTTAGACATGAGCACCGCTTATCATCCGCAAACGGATGGGCAATCGGAACGCACCATCCAAACCCTCGAAGACATGCTTAGGGCATGTGTGATCGATTTTGGCAAGAATTGGGAGAAGCACCTACCGTTAGTGGAATTCTCCTACAACAACAGCTACCACACCAGCATTCAGGCAGCACCCTTTGAGGCATTGTACGGTCGTAAATGCCGATCGCCTCTCTGCTGGGCGGAGGTTGGCGACAGCCAGATCACAGGCCCGGAGCATGTAGTTGACACTACAGAAAAGATTGCCCAGATTAGGCAACGCATGGCGGCAGCTCGTGACCGTCAGAAGAGATACGCGGATAAGGATAGGAAACCACTAGAGTTCCAGGTTGGTGAACGGGCTCTACTCAAAGTCTCACCCTGGAAGGGTGTGGTTCGATTTGGAAAACGAGGCAAGCTTAACCCACGATATGTCGGACCCTTTGAAGTTACCGAAAAGATCGGTAAGGATGCCTACAGATTGAATCTGCCCGAAGAACTGAGTGTTGTGCACAACGTCTTCCACGTGTCTAATCTGAAGAAGTATCTGTCAGATGAAACACTCATCATTCCTTTCAAGGAACTTACTATTGATGAACAGCTACACTTCACTGAGGAACCGATTGAGATCACGGATCGTGAGATCAAAACCCTCAAACGTAGCCAGATACCTCTCGTACGAGTCCGTTGGAACTCGCGCCGTGGCCCAGAGTTTACCTGGGAGCGGGAAGACCAGATGAAGCGCAAGTATCCCCAGTTGTTCCCTAATGAAACTCCCAGCACTGAAGCTAAAACTGAATTTCGGGACGAAATTCCAAACTAACGGGGGAATGATGTGACATCCCGTTGAAACATTCTCATTTACGCTAGCTTGTCAGTGGCTGCCTTAACTTTCGGGACAAAAGTTCTTAAAACTTGGGGATAATGTGACACTCTGGGTTTTTCCGAGCGAATACCTTGTAAAAATTCGTTGCATGTATATATACTATTAAATGAAAGTTGTGTTTATCCTCATGTTCTATGTGTACGTATTATATGTATGTGTGTATATATATAGTGGGCCGAGACCGCAGACACAACTCGAGACCACTTGGTCTCGAGTAAACAGTTGGGCCGCTTGGGCCGCACCCATCCCTTAAACCCATCCGGAACTTATTGGGGTGCACCACCTTTTATATCAACCTAATACCCTCACACACTCCCCTTTACACTCTATCACTTCATCCTCACTCCCTCTCTCTCTAGAAAACCCTCACAAAAATCACCTCTTCTCTCTCGGATTCAAACCGGAAGCATCAAGGTATCCGGATCAGCTCGTGATCATCGCATTGGACACTTCTTTCATCGTCTCATACACTCACTCACAACCAAAACAAGTTCCGGTTAGTACCCTATCTCGGTTAGATGATAGAACATATTATAGATTAGCAAAGATGTATGCTTGTTGGATTGTACACATGTGTTATGAAGATAAATGTGTTAAGATGACTAAGTTGTTGATAGATCTTTGTGTTATAGTGATAATGGGATGATATGCTAGACATGTTCATGCTTTGATAGAAAATTGTTAGTTAAAATGCAAGGTTGATAGAGCCATAAGAGTGTGTATGTGTATGTTTGTAATCCGAGGAATGTATGTTAGATTCAGGAATCGATAATGCTGATTTGAGTATATGCTAGAATAGGATTGTTTGAATAATCATGTTGCATAATGATGAAAACCCTAAAATGATGAACTTGTTGAATATGACATGAATGTTCAAAATATTGTGTGTTTGATCCATATTGAAATAGAATTAGACAATAAAACATGTTGGTGCAAATTAATTGGTTAGTACACATTATCACAAATATGAAACCCTATTGGATAGTACTTCCACAAGTTCTAGAAGGATTCTTGTGCACGTATCCGAGGTTGCGGGTCGAGACACCGGTTGCGACTCGAGAACAACCCGGGACAACTCGAGACTATAACAATCACGACTCGAAACCATGTCTAAACAACTCAATACTGACTTCAGGGACTCGAGACCATCGAGGTCTCGACTCGGAGTCTCCTGATTGCGACTCGAGACGGGACTCGAGATCCCTGAGGTTGCGACTCCGACCAGCACTACTCGAGATCATTACGCTGCAACCCGAGACCACTTGGTCTCGACTCGAGACCTCCTTGTCTCGAGTGGGCCGCTGATCTCCGTTATTGGGCCAAACATGTGTGGACTATGCATACCGTTCTATTTAGATTTCCGTGATTCCGTTAACTGCTAGTATGATCGGACAAGGCCCATTAACACTTATGATTTGTATGAAAGGTGTAGACGTTTACTGTTTAACTGCTACGTATTAGAATAGGCCCGATAACTTGCTGGATGATCATGTGTTATGTATGCTATGTGTTAGTTATGTGTAGATTATACGTGAATACTTGTACCCCAACTTGACCTATATTGGTAACCATGCTAGGACGTGGTGACCAACGTGATTGACCAAGTAAATAATCTACCGAGCAACCCAAGGTGAGTTCACAACTTTTAAAGCATGCGTTCCCGGTGGTTTTGGGAAACGGAAACTTAAACAAACGCTATCCCCTCGTAAGGGATACAAACCTACTTTTTCCCCTTAAATGGGACTCTTAGTTAATTATTGTTTATACGGTAATGCAACAAGCAACACTAAACGAAACTCTATCACTCAAGTCCTCACTACTTAATACCGATTAATCGCCGGGGCCTGGCGAACGGGTTATTAGTTGATAGCGCTATTTAGGTGTAACCAGCCTCACACCGACCCTTGTTACTGGGAACGGGAGTGAACTAATGTACTCTGGCAAACCGTCAATGATGATAGAACATTGACAAACGGGGCACTGCGGAAACGTACGGTTAAGTAAGTATTCGGTATTGGAAAAACAGTTTAGTCGCTTACTTATGGGGTAGCTCCCCATCGCATGTATAAACGGATAAATTAACTAGTGAAACAAGTTTTTGGTAATTAAAACTGGACGACTCGTGGACTCGCCAACATTTTTGTTGATACCCTACTGCATGCTTTGCAGGTACCCAGTGACTCAGGAGCTTGCAGCTTGGGAATGTGTAGTGGTCGTCTAACCCACGTGTTGGGTTCTAAATAATCTTGAACTATGAACTTTGTTTTGAAACTGTTTGGATTATGCTTCCGCTGTTTGTTTAAACTACCAACTGAACTTAAACTTTTAGAACTTTAAAAATATGGTGCTTACTAACTACTATGGTTGGTGAATACTTTTACTATTAATCAACGCTCAGTATAATTGGTGGCTGGATCCTGGTCAGTCACGCCTCCAAGCGGTAGTACTCCGCAAGTGGATTTTGGGGGTGTGACACACACAATGGGCATACATAGCATGTAATGTAAAACGATGTACTAAGTACGCACACAATGGGCATACATAGCATGAAATGTAATGAAATCATGTACTATAATGTACTAACAAACATAGCAGGTATATGATGTGAAAGCATGGAAAGCATGAAAGTAACAAGTAGGCACATGTGTTTCACCCCAAAACAGTTTGGAAAACAGTAAAAGAGGGGTCTATGTACTCACTTGAGAATGCTCAGTAGTCCTTGAGTGACAACCAAACAATGCTAGAGATCACGGATATCAAACGGCACCTAATATAGGTAACTATGTTAATAAATCGGACCTAAATCGGAGGATTGGATAGAATGAGGGTTCGTAAATCAAACGAGTATGGAGACTCGGGTAATATGGTTTAACAAAGACTACATACTAAATGAAACCTAACATAAGTGCTTACGACCCATTACGACCCGTTTAGGTAGCTTATGCTACTTTAACGCGTCGTTCGCGTGAAACGCGTTCGGACCGCCTAACTAGCCCTATGACAAGTGTTATATGCCTAAACATGTTACATAATCAGTTATGTGACAAAAGTTTAGGTTACATATGCTTAATTACCAATTATACATGAAAAGGGTATTCTGGTAATTTACCTAAGGCATATAAACTACCTATCATACAACTACTTAACGAAGCGACCATAAGGTATAACCTCGGAAGGTTATTCCCTACCTACTATGGTCACCTAATGTATTTGGTCGGATCCTAATGATCGACCAAATGGGTCGGGTTCAAAGGTATAAGCGATTTATTAGATCGCTTACCCTACGACCTTAGACAACGTGGTAATCAGTAGGCATAGTCCCAAGGGACTATAACCATCGTGATTACAATCACGTTGCGAAGTTCAAACGAACTTAGCATTGACAATAAACTGGTCAACGCAGAAAGTCAAACAAAGTTTGACTTTCAGACTCGAAAAGCAATAAAAGAACGAAAGAATACTTACGAAGGGTCCCCGAATGCTAATTTCGATCCAAGTAGCTCAGGTATGAAACGATGGTTCCAACGTAGAGCTTCTCAAATCAAAATTCTTGTGGGTTTTGCAATGGCATGGGGGGGTATTTATAGGATTCGTAGAGCCATTAAGATCGTTCCTCGGAAACCGTGCTCTGATCTTGGCCATACACCTCAAGATAGTGGTTTTTGAAAACCATTTGAGCCCATAGATTGTCCCAAAACCATGTGCAAAAGTGAAAATGGACCAAATACAATGTTTCTGTCCACGTTAGGCAGTCGCGTAGCGCCACTGCCTAGGCATGAGGTGCTCGCGCTACGCCACTGCCTACCAGTTTCAGCAAAGTTTCAAAAATGGCAGAAATGGTCCTTGCAGCCCGTTTAAGCTATTTTCGATGCGTTTGAACCCCGTTAACCTCATTTCAAGGCTCTAAAATGAAGTTAAAGTATAGGGAACTTAAAACATGCTCAAAAATATCTCGGATGTCGGTTCGTTTGGCTGTACGATCGCGATGTTCGGTTAATTACGACGGAATGCGCATAAGCGCGAAAAACGATCCAAATGACGCGACGAATGGATTTTTCTAATGCCAAACACTAAAATAAAATATTTTAGTGCTTACATAAATTTTTGGATGTCCAGAGGTATTCAGAACGTAAGTTATGCGCGAAAGTGCAAACTTGTGCACTTTTTGACGCTTTTAGTCCCTGAATGACCCAAAAGTTTATTTTAGCATACCGAACACCTCAAAGCCTATTTCTAAGCTATGTAAAGGATATTTATGGTATATTTAACTTATGGTGTCTGTTACAGTTCAAATTGGCATACTTTCGCAGTTTGTCAAGTTTAGTCCCTGTAAGCGATTTAACTTGATTTTGCCATACCAAAGCCTTCAAAACTTATTTCTAAGTTATGTAAAGGTTATTTAAGGTATGTTAAGTATATGTCACTATTCCGGAGTGTTTGTTGCATTAAACTGGTTATATTTACGCATCAGCGCGCGTATAACCTTCCAGAAAGCGATTTAGAGCTTGAAATCGAACAAGAGTTGATATGTGCAAAAGATACACATATTTATACAAGTCCAAAGTATGAAATACAATATTTCATTGGTTTGGTATTTGTTTGATGGTCGCAGTGACACAGGTTTCACAGTCTCCCCTACTTAAGGAAATTCCGTCCCGAAATTTATTCGTAGAAGTCTGTCTGTGACTTTGTGTTAAATAGCCATCAAAGATATGTAAAGCATAATTTTGTTATTTCCCTCAACGGATATTTTTCAGAAGCGAAAATGAACGAACGGAGTCATTTTCCACAACGGGTTCTTCGGAAAAGGAAAATAAAGGATTTTTAACTAAACTGATATACATTTCCCTCAATGGATATTCTTCAGAAGTGAAAACGAATGGATGATTCATTCTTCCTCAACGGGTCCTTCGTCAGAAATGGGAATGAAGGAATAATCCACGGATATTCATTTCTCTCAATGGATATTCTTCAGAACGAAAATGAACAAACGGAGTCATTTTCCTCAATGGTTATTCTTCAGAATTTGAAATGAAGGAATAATCAACGGATATTCATTTCCTCAACGGATAATCTTCAGAAACGAAAATGAACTAACGGGGTCATTTTCCTCAACGGTTATTCTTCAGAATTTGAAATGAAGGAATAATCAACGGATATTCATTTCCTCAACGGATAATCTTCAGAAACGAAAATGAACAAACAGGGTCATTTTCCTCAACGGTTATTCTTCAGAATTTGAAATGAAGGAATAATCAACGGATATTCATTTCCTCAACGGATAATCTTCAGAAACGAAAATGAACTAACGGAGTCATTTTCAAAGGTTGCTTCCTCAGGTACGAAAATGAAAGATTTAACAACGGATATTCATTTCCTCAACGGATAATCTTCAGAAACGAAAATGAACTAACGGAGTCATTTTCAACGGTTGCTTCCTCAGAGTTGGAAATGAAGGATTTAACAACGGATATTCATTTCCTCAACGGAAAATCTTCAGAAACGAAAATGAACTAACGGAGTCATTTTCAACGGTTGCTTCCTCAGAGTTGGAAATGAAGGATAAACGGATATTCATTTCCTCAACGGATATTCCTCAGAAGTGAAAAATGAATAGCTAGTTCATTTTTTTCCTCAACGGATGCTTCATCAGAATTGGAAATGAATTGGGTTAACTTAGATACATGATAGAACTTGCTGTGATTTCTATGCACTAAATTCCATAATTATGTATGCATCCATAATTACGTAATTCCTTGCACAGTCCGCACAGTTCGTTTTGTAATGTTGTGGGGAAGGATATCAAACTTGTGATGACGATGACTAGACTACCATAGGGTCCTTTTAATTAGATCAACAGAGGATCTTCATAATTAGGCCACCAAGGAGTCCTTTTAGCTATATCATCCAATTTAACTAGACCACCCAAGGGGTCTAATTATGAAGCAGTATTTATAATCCAAGGGACTTAACTACAGCGTAGAAGTCCATTAAGGATTTTAGGTAGTACCTTTGGGTATCCTACTATGAATCTCTTGTACAAGGATATGTAAGATTCTACGAGGATTTGGATAACATAATTTGGATCACATGACACATAAAAGGGAACACATAAACACATAATCACATAATTGTTTAATTGTTATTATCTTGTTATTGATTGCTATTAACTTGGCACCTCGTACTTCGTTTCTCTTGGAAGAAACGGGTACTTAGGATTTTCGTGGAAAACGCAAGAGATCATACAATGGAAGAAATTTGGGGGTAGTCTGTTCTTCAAGGAATATGATTCCTTGATTGTTGGTATTGTAGAGGATATGTTTATACATGCAACCACATAATTACATTGCAATGTAAATAAAAGACTTATTTATAAACAATGATAACAATTGTTTCATGGACCTTGACAACAAAAGAAAATAATACATAAGACGTGATTATTTCTAAACGATGTTGTCTTCTGGTTGGTCAGATGCTCATCCCTGCGCTGGATTTGCATTAGCAAGCCTTGGGCAATTCCTACGAAAATGGCCCATCTCGCCACAGTTGTAGCAAGACCCCGGTGGAAAACGAGCTTGAGCGGGATTGTTGTTAACTTGATTTGGTGCAGCTGCTGTTGGGTAAACCCTCGCTGTATGACCTATAAGTCCGCAAACTTGGCATGTGCGGCACTTCACACCAGCATGATGATGTAGGCCACATTGGTTGCACAAGGGTGCAATTCCGTTGTAGGGTTTCCTGGCAGGGGGTTGAGCTGGTTGGTTGGGGACGGCTTGATCATTGTGAGCGACCACGGCGAAGTTCTGAGAAGCCTTTCGCTTCTTTTACTTCTTAGAGGATCCAGTCTGTTCATCCATGGTATTTGATTCCCCGATTGGGTTCGAATCTTCGACCGGTTTCTTGTCACCCTTTGGGAAAAGCTTACGTTTCCTGATCTGAGATTCAGTCAAGGTTGCAGCTAGCTCAATGGTCTGCCTAACTGTAGTAGGGTTGCTACCAGTCACAATGTCTTGTATTGAGTCAGGGAGGCCATCAATGTACTTTTCGATTGCCTTATCCAACGGCGTGACCATGTTTGGGCATAACAGACTTAACTCCTCATAACGGTCCGTGTAGGCTCGATGCTCACCGCTATCTTGCTTCAAACCATCAAACTCTCTTTCCAATGCTCGCAGTTCATGACGAGGACAAAACTCCCTCATCATAAGAGCTCTAAGTTCAGCCCATGTCTGTGCTAGAGCAACTTCTGCACCACGGTCTCTCATAACCCCGTTCCACCATGTAAGGGCCCTCTTCTGAAACACACTCAAAGAAAACTCGACCTTGCGATTGTCAGGACACTGCACGTGGCGGAAAGTATTCTCAATGCTCTCGAACCATTCAAGAAGCCCAGTCGCTCCCTCAGAACCACTAAACTTGAGTGGTTTAGCCGAGTTAAAACTCTTGAAATTGCATGGACCATTGTTGTTGTTGTTGGCTTGGTTCCATTGAGCAAAGAGGTTTGGGAATTGAGCAGCCATTTGCTACGCAATGATTTCTGCCAGTTCGGCAGTCGCTATCTGGTTCTCGCGTCGAGGAGGCATTCTAAAAGAGGAAACATGAAATGAAACGAGTGAGAGAATTAGACGAAAAGAATGAGATGAACAAATCTGATGAAAGCAAGGATAGTGGTCATTTGTTTGTTACTACAAAGCAACAAACGACCCCGGTGATTAATCAAAGTAAATGGATCAAAAATAATGTATCGCGAAGACATGCTCGCCTATAAGTGAACACTCATCCCAAGAATTCCCAGGTAAGCACAACTGGTCTCGCGTCTGATGAGATATATACGAAGTGCTTGCCTAGACAGAAAACCCAGAATACAGGCATTCACCCTTCCAGTTTGCACGTGTTCACATTATTTAAAACCCAAAACCTTGACGAGATTTTGAAAACTCAAAAGGGTTCAAAACCATATAACAGAGGGTTCAAAACCTTACAGTAGGGGGTTCAAAACCTAGAAATCAATCATCCTAGAACAGATGATTAGTTTTCAAAGCGGTTTTGAAATTTATGTTCTTGTTGTGGACGTCGCCTAAGGATAGGTGACGGTATTGTTTTATGACTAAACGCAAGTAAACTCGCGTTAGGGTCCTAGAAAGGTTATAGACTAGGTCAAAGTATTACTAATAACCTAATTCCCTATAACCATTGGCTCTGATACCAACTTTTCTGTCACACCCCGACCACGTAGAACATACAAAACGTGGCGGAAACGTCGGGGAGTGTTGTAACAGAATTAATTGTTTCAAATCCATGGCAATTAAAGTTTCGTTTTATTAATCAAACAAGAGAGTTACATTGTTTTAAACAAGAAACAAAGAGTATATAACAAAAATTAACTAGTTCTTGTCTCGTTTTAAGTTACTAAGGCACATGTCCGCCTAAGTATGTCTTGATAAGTCCTATGCATCATCTCCTGAAAACACATCTGAAAATAGGTACGTCAGCATAAAAATGCTCGTGAGATACATAGGTTTTGTGAAAACAGAATTCATGACTTATGTTTGAGAAAATGTTTAGTCATGAACCTTGTAATTTGCTTTGTTTTGTAAATTGTTTGAAAAACAATAAGATCAGATGATATGTATAGATAAGTGTAAGGTTAAATGAATAACCAAGTAAAATGAGTTTGTATAAGATAAGTTGTTTGTAAAACAATGTCTTGTGAAAAGTATGTTATCTGTATAAAAAGCTATATGTCTCAAATTGAAATGATTCAAATAACGCTACGATATGTAAGACCATACAAACACTTATATATAGGAAGTACCAGCAGCGTATCCACCATGCTTGTATCATATTACACAAGTCTCGTTACTTAAATCACTTACTCAAACCAAACCACCAAGATGTAATGTTTAACAATTGTAGAAATGTTTATGTATAGTCAATTACGGGTCACACGGTTCAATAGCTACAAACGGTTCAAATGATCAAACGGTTACAACGGTTCACATAGTCAAATGGTAATAACGGTTCACATAGTCAAATGGTTACAATGGTTCACATAATCAAATGGTTACAACGGTTCACATAGCCAAATGATTACAACGGTTCAAAATGTAATATAATGTGTTCATATGCTGGATGAGCATATGCAACAATATGCAATGTAAAACAATGTACTAAGTATGCACACAATGGACATACCTAGCATGAAATGTAATGTAGGACGATGTACTAAGTACGCACACAATGGGAATACATAGCATGTAATGTAAAACGATGTACTAAGTACGCACACAATGGGCATACATAGCATGAAATGTAATGAAATCATGTACTATAATGTACTAACGAACATAGCAGGTATATGATGTGAAAGCGTGGAAAGCATGAAAGTAACAAGTAGGCACATGTGTTTCACCCCAAAACAGTTTGGAAAACAGTAAAAGAGGGGTCTATGTACTCACTTGAGAATGCTCAGTAGTCCTTGAGTGACAACCAAACAATGCTAGAGATCACGGATATCAAACGGTACCTAATATAGGTAACTATGTTAATAAACCGGACCTAAATCGGAGGATCGGATAGAATGAGGGTTCGTAAACCAAACGAGTATGGATACTTGGGTAATATGGTTTAACAAAGCCTACATACTAAATGAAACCTAACATAAGTGCTTACGACCCATTACGACCCGTTTAGGTAGCTTATGCTACTTTAACGCGTCGTTCGCGTGAAACGCGTTCGGACCGCCTAACTAGCCCTATGACAAGTGTTATATGCCTAAACATGTTACATAAGCAATTATGTGACAAAATTTTAGGTTACATATGCTTAATTACCAATTATACATGAAAAGGGTATTCTGGTAATTTACCTAAGGCATATAAACTACCTATCATACAACTACTTAACGAAGCGACCATAAGGTATAACCTCGGAAGGCTATTCCCTACCTACTATGGTCACCTAATGTATTTGGTCGGATCCTAATGATCGACCAAATGGGTCGGGTTCAAAGGTATAAGCGATTTATTAGATCGCTTACCCTACGACCCTAGACATCGTGGTAATCAGTAGGCATAGTCCCAAGGGACTATAACCATCGTGATTACAATCACGTTGCGAAGTTCAAACGAACTTAGCATTGACCATAAACTGGTCAACGCAGAAAGTCAAATAAAGTTTGACTTTCAGACTCGAAAAGCAATAAAAGAACGAAAGAATACTTACGAAGGGTCCCCGAATGCTAATTTCGATCCAAGTAGCTCAGGTATGAAACAATGGTTCCAACTTAGAGCTTCTCAAATCAAAATTCTTGTGGGTTTTGCAATGGCATTGGGGGGGGGGTATTTATAGGATTCGTAGAGCCATTAAGATCGTTCCTCGGAAACCGTGCTTTGATCTTGGCCACACACCTCAAGATAGTGGTTTTTGAAAACCATTTGAACCCATAGATTGTCCCAAAACCATGTGCAAAAGTCAAAATGGACCAAATACAATGTTTCTGTCCAGGTTAGGCAGTCGCGTAGCGCCACTTCCTAGGCATGAGGTGCTCGCGCTACGCCACTGCCTACCAGTTTCAGCAAAGTTTCAAAAATGGCAGAAATGGTCACTGCAGCCCGTTTAAGCTATTTTCGATGCGTTTGAACCCCGTTAACCTCATTTCAAGGCTCTAAAATGAATTTAAAGTATAGCGAACTTAAAACATGCTCAAAAATATCTCGGATGTCGGTTCGTTTGGCCGTACGATCGCGATGTTCGGTTAATTACGACGGAATGCGCATAAGCGCGAAAAACGATCCAAATGACGCGACGAATGGATTTTTCTTATGCCAAACACTAAAATAAAATATTTTAGTGCTTACATAAATTTTTGGATGTCCGGAGGTATTCAGAACGTAAGTTATGCGCGAAAGTGCAAACTTATGCACTTTTTGACGCTTTTAGTCCCTGAATGACCCAAAAGTTTATTTTAGCATACCGAACACCTCAAAGCCTATTTCTAAGCTATGTAAAAGATATTTATGGTATATTTAACTTATGGTCATGTTCCGGAATGTCTGTTACAGTTCAAATTGGAATACTTTCGCAGTTTGTCAAGTTTAGTCCCTGTAAGCGATTTAACTTGATTTTGCCATACCAAAGCCTTCAAAACTTATTTCTAAGTTATGTAAAGGTTATTTAAGGTATGTTAAGTATATGTCACTATTCCGGAGTGTTTGTTGCATTAAACTGGTTATATTTACGCATCAGCGCCCGTATAACCTTCAAGAAAGCGATTTCGAGCTTGAAATCGAACAAGAGTTGATATGTGCAAAAGATACACATATTTATACAAGTCCAAAGTATGAAATACAATATTTCATTGGTTTGGTATTTGTTTGATGGTCGCAGTGACACAGGTGTCACATGTTACGCATGTGGTTCGTTTGATTTATGAAGACCATTGAAGGGCTTCATTCCGATTTGTTATTTTATCCAAAATATCATTCCGCTTTTTGCACTATGAACCGCATTATTTCCAAACAGTGACTCTTTGATATCAAGTCAATGAATTTTGTTAAACCATTGAGATGAATAATTTATATTTATATATATATATATATAAAATTTTGTTGAGGTATACCCTCATTTAAGTTTATGTTTAAGTTATTTATTATTAATAAATTTATTATTAGTATAATATATTAATAGTAGTAGTGTTAGTATTATTTTTAGGTACTAGGGTTATTGTCAGGAACAGGTATTGGATAGCCTAGCCTTAGTTAGGCATGGACTGATCACCTATACTTAAACAAGGCAGCACTAACCAATATCCACCCATGATAATGACTAGTTAAAATATATAAATTAAGTCATCATACTTATTTAGTAAATTTTAATTATATATAAAAATATTTTTATATAAAAATATATATACTTTGTACTGTAAGGAGAAGACATATTTTCATAAAACAATACAAGAATT
This sequence comes from Helianthus tuberosus, assembly GCA_030545235.1. Lineage (NCBI taxonomy): Eukaryota > Viridiplantae > Streptophyta > Magnoliopsida > Asterales > Asteraceae > Helianthus > Helianthus tuberosus. The sequence goes on along the minus strand of JARYGA010004773.1, from coordinate 1,184 downwards.
AGAGGGACGAATAAAATTATATAAATAATTGTCTATCACATGTTTTGTGGTAACTATGTACCATAACGCTCTGGCAAGAAAATGACCATATAAGAATAATATGGTAGTCATCAACTACGTTAGGTTAGGGGAACATTGTAATATATAAGAATAGTCCCCGCTTTCACTTATTTACAACATTTGTAAATACATTCACAACGTTATATGGTTTCAAAATGAAAATAAGTAATCACATAGAATCAACCCATTAAGTAATATATATTTACAAATACTTTTGTACAATAAATATTTTTACACCTTTATTTACAACTTTCATTTAACGTTATAAATAATATTGATTTCTTTTACAAAATAATAATACTAAATTATTTTATAAATGTAATAACTTCATTACGGTGTTTTATAATTATAAGTTAAATTGTCTATCACATGTTTTGTGGTAACTATGTACCATAACGCTCTGGCAAGAAAATGACCATATAAGAATAATATGGTAGTCATCAACTACGTTAGGTTAGGGGAACATTGTAATATATAAGAATAGTCCCCGCTTTCACTTATTTACAACATTTGTAAATACATTCACAACGTTATATGGTTTCAAAATGAAAATAAGTAATCACATAGAATCAACCCATTAAGTAATATATATTTACAAATACTTTTGTACAATAAATATTTTTACACATTTATTTACAACTTTCATTTAACGTTTTAAATAATATTGATTTCTTTTACAAAATAATAATACTAAATTATTTTATAAATGTAATAACTTCATTACGGTGTTTTATAATTATAAGTTATTTTACATAGTATAGTAAAATACTAAAATAATATTTATTTAAAAGTGGTGACAATTTACATATATAAAAAAAAGCGTAACAAATAATATATATTACCTAGTATTTATATTTGATATGTAAGATACGGTTCAGACAAGGACACAAATAATATATATTATATTTACTTTACAAATATATAATATAAATTGGTTATGCCAAAACAACTTATTCTTATTATATTTCAATCTCTAGGACATAGTATGAAAAATATGGTCACTAATAGTGTACTATCACATTGTTTCACAATTAAAACAACTTGGAACTCTAAACAATGATACACTAACTCTATTATCTTTTTCGTGTATCCTTGAAATTCACTCATCTCAGCACATTGATTTT
>JARYGA010004772.1:0-125000 GCA_030545235.1 Helianthus tuberosus | reverse complement strand
CGGACTCCAACGACTTGAGTCACACTGTATCTAGAAGGATGGATGCCGATCGCTCAAATCGAAGTGAGAACGCAGTTCTGAAGGCCAAAGTGTGCACTTACAAGTCCTTGAGAATAGTCGAATTGCTTTGGGTAGTCGACGTCGACCACACCCAAGACAATCTATCCTTGATTTTTAAGTGTTTCAATTCTGGAATTGCCGCAGCCAACTCTGTGATTTATCGATTTTATGTGAAATTTATGTGATTTATATGGTGAATTGTTAGCATTTTGAGATAAACAGTACAGTGGTACTGGTGGTTGTGATTCCACGTCTCTCGCTCCGCCAAAACACACAATTCGCGCCACTTTAACAAATCGCTGGTCATTGTTCGCAATCGCTGCTAGATACTCGCAGTCGCTATACGTGCTGTGAAGGATAGGGAATACGTGCAACATATAGCTAGGTTTTTGTATTCTGACTGCCTTATGTGCTTCTGTGCCTTACGTGCCTATGTGTTTCTATGCCCTACGTGATTATGTGCTTATGTGTTTATGTGCTTATATGAATGATTGTGTTCCTGAGCTTTATGGTGAATCTCTAGACTATACTAGGAATAATCGAATAGTGTTTTGAGTCCTATGGCGCTGTCTGATGCAGACAATGTCGTCATCTGGATCTCATGCTACCCAAGCCGCGCGTCAAAAACAGGCAGATAAAAGCCTCGCCTCTATGGTTGCTAAAAAGATGGCGAAAGTTATTCCTCAGATTGTCAGTGAACTTCATGAGAATGCAAGTAAATCTTCTGAAGAGTCCAGGACCGATACTCACAAAGCTGCTTTTAGCTTTAAACAGTTCAAAGTCTGCGGACCGAAAGAGTTTACTGGTGAAGATGGTCCTACGACCATGTTCCAATGGTTTGATTCTATCGAAGTCACCCTGCGTCAGAGTGGCTGTCCTGATAATCTCCGTACTCTCAATGCAACTGGCGTCTTCCAGTCCCGCGCTTTAGACTGGTGGACAGCCGAGAGGAACAAACGCGGAAATGATGCAGCTTACGGACTATCATGGGACGAGTTGAAGGACGTGATGATGGAAGAGTTATGCCCTCCCCATGAGCACCAAAAGTTGGAGGATGAATTCTGGCATATTAAGCAGAAGAATGGTGACAACGCTGGTTTGACTGCGTGCTTCAAGCAGTTGAGTATTATTTGTCCGGATCAAGTCAAGACGCCTGAAATTGCCATCAAAAAGTATATTCGTGCTCTCCTGGATTGCGTGGCCGATTTCGTCCAAGCAGTAACGACGACGACGATTGAAGAAACCTACTTGCTCGCTGCCGAGATCAACGACAAGCGAGTCAAGTCTGGTGTCTGGGATAAAGCTCCCAAGAATTTGCATCAAGCTACTACTGCTTCAACCGCTGAAACCGCCGCCGCTCCTCAGTCATCCAAGCTCTCAAGACACAAGAGGAAGAACAACAGCAGTTCCAGCAACAAGAACTGTGTTGTGACCAATGCTGCCCCACTTCAGGCTGTTCCAACTCCCCAGCAACACCAATACCGCCAAGTAGCGGCCCCGGTTACCAACGCACTACCGGCAAAGCGTGCGTATACTGGTCCTCACCCGGTTTGCCCTACTTGTACTTATCCCCACCCAGTAGGAATCGCTTGCAGATACTGTGCCCATTGCAACATGTACGGCCACTTCACCGCCAACTGCCGTACAGGTTCACGTCAAAACCCTGCTCCAACACAAGGTCAAGCTCCTTCTCATCAAGCTCTACTTACTGCTCCCCAAGGCCATCAAGCGGCTCATGCACCCACGGTCAATGCTAGAGCTTGCTATGTGTGTGGTGATCCCAACCACTTCGCGAATATGTGCCCGAACCGAGTGGTCAAGCAAGAGCCACAACAGCAGCAGCCCCAGCAACAGCCTCAGCAACAACAGCAACAACCAGCAGCACGCGGACGTACCTTCAACATCAATGTCCGACAAGCTCAAGCCGATAACAACGTGGTCAATGGTACGTTCCTTGTGAATGGTATTTATGCTTCGTGTTTATTTGATACTGGAGCAGATAACTGTTTTGTATCGTTGGAATTCGAAAAGCTCCTCAATCATAAGCGAGCTCATCTCCCCTCAACGTTCGATGTTGAAGTTGCCACCGGAAGAACCGTCGCTGTCAATTTTGTTCTTCGTGATTGTACTCTCGAGCTCAACAATCACATCTTCCCTATCGATCTTATTCTGATACAGCTTTGTAGTTTTGACGTCATAGTAGGCATGGACTTTCTTCGTGAGAACTATGCTGAAGTTGTTTGCTTCGATAAGATGATTTGATTCTCGCTCGCTAATGGTGATCAATTGTGTGTTTATGGTGAAGTCGCGTCGAAGAAACTCCAACTCATGTCGTGTGTTCAGGCTGGCAAGTATCTCCGTAAGGAATACCAAGCTTACTTGGCACACATTGTAGTAGCAGAGAAAAAAGAAGTTAAGGAGGTGGATCAGGTCCCCGTTGTTCGTGAAATTCCAAACGTTTTTCCCGATGATCTACCCGGGTTACCACCCGCTCGTGAAATCGATTTCCGAATCGACCTCATTCCTGGAGCAAACCCTGTTGCTAAAGCGCCGTATCGTCTCGCTCCTTCTGAAATGCGCGAACTCTTGATTCAGCTCCAGGAACTTCTTGATAAAGGCTTTATTCGTCCTGGCACCTCTCCATGGGGCACGCCAGTCCTTTTCGTTAAAAAGAAGGATGGTTCGTTCAGGATGTGTATCGATTATAGGGAGCTGAATAAGTTGACAATCAAGAATCGCTATCCCTTGCCTCGAATCGACGATTTATTTGATTAGCTACAAGGTGCTACGTGTTTTTCCAAGATCGATCTACGCTCAGGCTATCATCAATTACGTATTCAAGAGGAGGATATACCCAAAACCGCTTTCCGAACCCGCTATGGTCATTTCGAGTTCGTTGTCATGCCTCTTGGTTTGACCAACGCTCCTGCAGTCTTCATGGATCTAATGAATCGAGTGTGCAAACCCTTCCTTGATCGCTTCGTAATCGTATTCATCGACGATATCCTGATCAATTCCAAATCAAAAACCGAACACTCGCAGCATCTACGTTTGGTTCTTGAGTTACTCCAGGGAAACCATCTCTACGCCAAATTCTCAAAGTGTGAATTCTGGCTGGAGGAGGTCCAATTCTTGGGCGACATTGTCAATAGTCAAGGTATCCATGTTGACCCTGCGAAAATTGAAGCTGTTAAGAGTTGGGTTACACCCAAGAATCCGTCTGAAGTCCGTTCTTTTCTAGGACCGGCAGGCTATTATCTCCGTTTTATCGAAGGTTTTACTAAGATCGCTGTGCCTCTTACCTCTCTTACGCATAAGGATAAACCTTTTGTTTGGGGAACTAAACAAGAGGAAGCCTTTCAAGCTCTCAAAACCATGCTTTGCAATGCTCCCGTGCTTTCATTGCCTGACGGAAACGACAACTTCATAGTCTACTGCGATGCCTCGAACCTTGGTCTGGGTTGTGTTCTCATGCAACGAGATAAGGTTATCGCGTACGCTTCTCGACAGCTCAAGATCCACGAGAAGAACTACACCACACACGACCTCGAGCTTGGCGCAGTTGTTTTTTAGTTAAAGATTTGGCGACACTACCTTTACGGTACCAAGTGTACGATCTTCACCGATCATAGGAGCCTACAACATATCTTTGACCAAAAATAACTGAATGTGCGTCAACGCCGGTGGGTAGAACTGCTCAACGATTACGACTGTGAGATTCGCTACCATCCAGGCAAAGCAAATGCCATTGCCGATGCTCTCAGTCGACGAAGCTACTTGCGTTCGTAATTTCCAAGCCCAGTTTAACCTCGAAGCTCTTATCCGTGACGCGCAGCATGCTTGTTTTACCAAGCGAACTCTGAAGAAGGAAAGGATTCTAAACGATGGCGCCCAACTCAAGAATAAGTCGAATGGCATCTTTCATTACTTGGACCAAATTTGGATTCCCAAGCATACGAATTTTTGACAACTACTGATGGACGAAGCCCATAAATCTCGATATTCTATTCATCCCGGTGCTGACAAGATGTACCAGGACATGCGCTACAAGTACTGGTGGCTGGGCATGAAGAAGGATATCGCTATCTATGTTTCGAAATGCCTGACCTGTTCCAAGGTCAAGGCTGAGCATCAAAGACCCTCTGGCTTGCTCGTCCAACCCGAGATCCCGATGTGGAAATGGGAGAGTATAGCTATGGACTTCATAACGAAACTTCCTCGTACTCAATCTGGTCATGATAGCATTTGGGTTGTGGTTGACCGTTTGACTAAGTCAGCTCACTTCCTACCGATAGAGAAGATTACAAGGTAGAAAAATTAGCCCGAATCTACACCAACGAGATCATTAGTCGACATGGGACGCCTCGCGACATCATCTCTGACCGCGATGGTCGGTTTACCTCGCGTTGTTGGGAAATGTTTCAATCTGCTCTCGGTACTACTCTTAATTTAAGTACTGCTTTCCATCCCCAAACCGACGGTCAGACTGAAAGAACGATTCGTACCCTTAAAGACATGCTCCGTTCGTGTGTCATAGATTTCGGTGGTAATTGGGACGCGTACTTACCTTTGGTCGAATTCTCGTACAATAACAGTTATCATTCTAGCATAGAAATGGCACCATTTGAGGCTTTATACGGAAGGAAATGTCGATCGCCTATTGTATGGCACGAGATCGGAGACGCGCAAATTACCGGTCCTGAGCTGTTGCAAGAAACGAAAGACAAAATCCTACAAATTTGAGACAATCCGTTGAAAGCTCGAAGCTGGCAAAAAAGTTAAGCTGATAAACGCCGCAATCCCCTTGAATTTGACGTTGGCAATCACGTACCCCTAAACGTTGCACCTTGGAAGGGGGTGGTCAGATTCGGCAAGAAAGGAAAGCTCGCGCCTCGATATGTTGGACCCTTTAAGATTCTGGAAAGGATTGGAAAAGTGTCCTACTGACTCGAACTACCAGAGGAACTGAGTAACGTCCACCCGACTTTCCATGTTTCGAACCTCAGAAAGTGCCTGGCCGACCAAGAATTACATGTCCCTCTTGAGGACTTGCAAGTGGACGAAACATTACACTTCGTGGAAAAGCCTGTCGAGATCGTGGGACGAGAAACCAAGGTGCTTAGACGCTCATGCATTCCCATTGTGAAGGTTCGCTGGGAAGGCAAACACGGTGTTGAGTTTACCTGGGAACTCGAAAGCGACATGAAGGCGAAGTACCCCCAGTTGTTTGTTACGGCTAAAGCCTAATTTCGGGACGAAATTCCCTTAAGTAGGGGAGGCTGTAACACCTCGTGTTTCGAAAGTCAAAGTCAAGATTGAAGTCAAAGGAAGAAAAGATTGCTAATTGCGATCTGTCACTCCTTGCTCAACTACTGTTTTGACTTCTATGACTTGTAATCGAATCTATTTATTTAATTGCTTTAGTTGTATTACGTGGAGTATCTATTAATAATCGAGGTTTAATCGCTATTTAATCGCATGATTTGATCGATTTATCGCTTATCGCTATCGCAATCGCAACTTGAAGTATATGTTCTGGATATTGTTTTACGTGTGTGTGCTATTTATGTGTTACTTGTGCATGTTATGTTTATGTTGAGGTGTTAATCGCAAATCGCAATCTATCGCATCGCAATCGAATCGAAAATGCTAAACGCGAGTTAATTATAGTGATTGTATGTTAGATATAGTAGTTATGATATTGGTGTAACTAATGGGTAATATTATCCCATCGCTCTCTCAAATCGCATCGCAACGCTCGATACGCGAATCAAAACTACAAAACTCGTCGCGCTGAACACTAGGATCGAGTGGCCAACCGATCGAGTGGCCATCCGATCGGATTGCCATCCGATCGAATTGTCATCCGATCGAGTTGTCACCCGATCGACCAGCCACTTTCAGCACTTTCCTTTTTGGGAAACCCTATAAATACCCACCTGTCACATCATTTGTGATGTGACAGCTCCCTTGTTCGACCAGCTGACTCCAAGCCCTCATTTCTCTCGATTTCTCTCGATTCTTGTAAGTTTCCAACCTAAATCTTGTACTTCTATGATCTACACGCACTTCTTCATCATTTTCACCTTTGAATCTTAACTTTTAACCCTGAAATCACCGGATTTGAGGTGTTCTAGGATGATGTCATCATGGAGTTCTTATGAACTTCAATGTTTGGCTTCATTCCACCAAGAACAACTTAGATCTGAAGGATTTCCACAAGATTAATCAATGTTTTTGCAAAGATCTACACAAATTCATGGTTGAAAGGATTGAAAGAAGGTTTCCTAACTTTCTTTCAACTCTTTTACACTCAATGCACTCAACACCGGTAGAATCGGAGCTCGTTCTGATCTTCTACTCGTTCTTATTGATGGGTTAGTTCCAGATCTGAATTCTATCCAAGAGATAATTGATTTCGGGTTTGAACATGAACAACCGCCTCGAACCGTGAACCAATCGGATTAGGGTGGTTCATGTTCGATCGAGTCACTTGGGTCGAGATAGGGTTCATGTTGTTTAAAGCAAGTTATCATAACGTCTCGTCCAAAACTTCAAAGTCTTCAACAGGAATCAAGTGTCAAGACGATCTGGATGTTGGGACGGATTGCCATCCGATCGACCGGCCATCCGATCGGCTTGCCCTTGGTTCCACACTTAAACTTTTATTCGAACTTTTCAAGGGACAGAACGTCGAACGGATTACCACCCGATCGGATTGCCATCCGATCGAGTGACCGTCCGATCGTGTGACGTTTGGAACTTTGGTACTTAATCAATTTTCAACATGTTCAATACATACGGATTGCCACCCGATCTGATAGCCATCCGATCGAGTGATCGTCCGGCTGTGAACTTGTTCTCAACTAAGAAGACTTGCCAATCGGATCGCCGCCCGATCGAACCGCCGTTCGACCGACCGACCTGAAGGGTAGAGATACTTCTCTATTTTTAAAATGCTACAACGAAAAATTCAAAGGTCAAACCATCATACACAAACACATCCTCACCAAACGAGTTGTCAATCCAATCGAATGGCCATCCGATCGGATGACCATCCGAACGGATTGCCACCCGATCGACCGGCCATCTGATCGGATTGCCATCCGATACTTGGTACACTTGCATTGTTTTACGCGCCACTCATCGTTTATGCTATCAATAACTGTTCAGGCTAATCTCTCTCAAGCGCTCCCTTCAATCCAAGAGAGTGTTTACTTGTTAAACACAATCTGTGAGTATACTCGATCCCTTTTTGCTTTATTGACTTTTGGGTGTTACATACGTTACTTATTCTAAATCACATCGAACACACAATGTAAACACTGTTTATACGCTGACCATTAATGCATGTTATACGTGATTCGATGAATGCCTGTCTATTATGTTAACACATTGATTGATGTCTACCTGCCTTAGCAACGATAGTACTATAGTTTGGACTCAGCACCTGTTCACTCAGGGGTTGTTAAGGACAATTACTTCACGTGTTCACAGAGGTGAATATGTGTTGCGCACTCGCTACTCACAGTCATTGGTATTGATAGGATCTTTTTCGATAACTTACATGCTTCACATTATACGTTGTACATTTTGGCTATGCGTAAACGATTTCGAACTCTATTATGCTATTATCAAACTTGTATGCTCGCCTTTACACTATGTGTATTGACTTTATTTTTATGTATGTGGCAGGTGCTTAAGATGCTAGGGATTTTTGTGCTTTGATGAATCAAGCTTGGGGTCTAGTTATGTCACGCTTAAATCTGAGTCGTCGGAGCAGTATTTGTTTATGAGACAATTATTTGTAATAACTGTTTTTATTTGGATATGTTGTGGTATGGGACATGATGTTTTAATTATCTGGTAATGAATAGTTGTTATGGATACTCATGGACAATCTGTTTCGCTCAGTGCCATGCCCCGTTGTTTCCGCAATCGGTTGGGGTGTGACAATTTTGCCCCTAAGGAAAAGGACAAAAAGCCAGTTGTTTTTTTGAGAAATCTGACCTGATTTTATTTTTGGACCAAAATGGCAAAAAAAAACTGAAACCACAGGGACCCAGATGCAAAAACTTTGAGATTTGGACTAAAGGGGCAAAACTACCCAAACCTCAGGGACCAAAATGGCAGTTTACTCTATATTAAATAAAAGGTCAAAAACTAAACTTTGCAAATTACGCTAATTAAGTTTCTAACTATCAAAACCTTAAATTTTGACATCATATTAGTTTATAAAACATATTAGGACATGTCTAAACATTTCTAACTCGTCATTTCTGGATTAGAGCTCAATTCTATATCGAAAGTTAAGCAGTTTGACTTTTTCTGTGACTTTCGATTCTGACCCGTTTGGTCAACGTTAGAACTTGTTTAGAACTAATATTATGACCATATTAATATAAGGTATAACCCTTTGAAGTTATACCTCTTGGTGATGTTATTTGGTAGGTCAAATGACAAGTCTAGTATTTATATTTTAAAAAGGACGACTATGTCATTTGCATCTTAAAAGTTAAAGAAATGGTTTTCAAACCAAAGTATCTAACCTTCTGACTTTTAAACAGAATGTATAATATTATAAAATATGCTTTAACACCTTAGACTTGTCATAAGACCCATCTAATCTTCTGAACCCGTTTTTACGCGCATAACTAGTTATACGAACCTAGTTCGTATAATTCATGCGTAACGGGTTTAAATACTTCAAAATCACTTTAAAACAGATTGTTTGGTTAATTGACCTTTATCCAAAGAGTCACTGCACTTGGATAGACATAAACCATATTTATTTCAATCTACGCTTAATCTAGCGAAACTATTCTTTAGTAACGAGTCATGTCTAAAAGAACTAACCTATGACCCGTATACATTCTAACAGATAACTAATTCTGTTCATTTTGGACTATGGAACCCCCAGATGTTTATGAGGCTTACAAAAGGCCTTCTAAACCAAAAGTGAGGCATCCTTTTGGATTTCAACATCTAACAGGAAATGGTCCACAACAGTGGTTAGAGAAATATGGTTCAAAAACTGTTCAAACCCCTGAGCTAACCACTGTCCATGTTCCTGGACTTGAGACTGATTTTGTTGTAACCCCATCCAAAGCCTTATTGGCTTTGGAGACACTGCTGAACTAATTGTTTACTTGATGTGCAGGGAGCTTCTGCATGCTTAGATAGTCTTTGGTAAGTAGATAGTGGAGGCTCCAGGCACATGACTGGATGTAGAGCCCTACTCAAAGAATTCAAAAATCATGGAGGGGGTGATATATCTTTTGGTAACAATTCTAAGGGAAAGGTGTTGGGGTCTGGAACAGTTCAGTTAGGAAAAATCAAGTTTGAAAATGTCAATCTTATTGACAATCTAAAGTTCAACCTCCTTAGTGTCTCATAAATAAGTGACAAAGGCTATGGTTCATTCTTTACTAAGGAGAGTTGCAAGATTGTTGGTCCAGAAATGGTTTAAAAGATTGAATAAATAATAGCCAATGGAAAAACTCAACTTGTTGCTTAAAGGAGTGGCAATGTTTATGTAGTTGATTTGTCAAAAGAGAGCCCTATGACTGATGCTTGTCTGTTCTCAGCTGCCTCTAACAAAGAGACAGAATTATGGCACAAAAGATTGGGGCACATAAATCGCAAGACAATCACTACTTTGTCAAATCAAGGCCTTGTAAGAGGTCTTCCACAAAAATTGTTTACTTGTTCTGAGCATTGTGTTTCCTGTTTAAAAGGTAAACAACATAAAAGCTCATACAAGTCTATTGAAGAGTCCAAAACAACCAAGTGTTTGCAAATGCTGCACATGGATTTGTTTGGCCCAGTAAAAATTATGAGTTTGAAAAAGAAAAGATACTGTTTGGTTATTGTAGATGATTTTTCTAGGTTTACATTGACTTACTTTTTACATTCTAAAGATGAGACTGCAGGCATTTTGCAAGACTTTGTCAAACAGGTTGAAAAGCAATTTGACTTGCTAGTAAAAATCTTTAGGAGTGACAATGGAACAGAGTTTAGAAACAAGGAGTTGGATGAGTTCTGTGTGTCAAAAGGGATTGTAAGGCAGTACAGCATCCCAAGAACACCAGAGCAAAATGGGGTGGTTGAAAGGAAAAACAGAACTTTGATTGAAGCTGCCAGAACCATGCTTGCAGATTCAGGTTTACCCTTAACTTTTTAGGCAGAAGCCGTAAACACTGCTTGCTATGTGCAAAACAGAGTTTTGATCAACCCCAGGCATCAAAAGACTGCCTATGAAACTTTGTTCAAAATCAAACCATTGATCTCATACTTCAAAATCTTTGGCTGCCCATGTTTTATCTTAAACCAAAAAGATTCAATTTCAAAATTTGCAGCCAAAGTAGATTGTGGTTATCACTTGGGATACTCAACCACTGCCAAGGCCTACAAAGTGTTTAACACAAGGACTAGGTGTGTGGAAGAGACTTTGAATGTAAAGTTCAATGAACTTTCATCACTGAAAATCCCAGCAAACCCTGCTGAATTGTTTGATCTTGATAAATTTACTTTTGAAGATGTGTCTGCCAAGACTAACCCTACAGGTACACCACAATCTCCATCAGAAGACTATGGATATGAAGTTGTAATTCCAATACACAAATTCACATCCTCCACCAGAGCAGCAGATGTTCAAAACAGCTGTCAAAGCTCAACCACTGCTGCTTCAACAGTTGTTGATCAAAGTAGCCCTTTAACCTCTACTACCACATCCTCCACAACCACTGTTGTTAAAAATCTACCAACAGTGGATAAAAATCAACATTGTGCCACACCCATTCCTCCTATCCCTCCACCTCCATTTCAAACAAATGTTGGTGTAACAACCCGACATCCCGAAGTCAAAGTCAAAGTACAAGTCAAAGTCAAAGTCAAAGGAAGAAAAGATTGCTAATCAGATCTGTTATTCCTGACTTAATTATTGCATGTACCTTTGACTCGATAATTGATACTTTGTTTGATGCTATTTGTTTTACGATTATTTAATATGTGAAGTAACAATGCGATAAACATAACTAAACACTAATCTACTAAACGCTATCACATCGCTGACGCATCACAATTCGAATCGCAGTTATGGATATCGTTTTACGTGTGTATGTTATTATATGCTTTACTTGTGAGTGCTTATATGTTGTAGGATGTTATTCGCAAATGCAATCGCAACTCTACCGCATCGCATCGCAACCGAAAACGCAAGTTTACTTTATGATTGTTAGGTTGATTATGTTTTGTGTAACTAATGTGTAATACTATCGCATCGCTTACTCGCAACCCGCTTAAACCCAACGCAACGCACAACGTACGAAACGAAAGTCGGAAAGCTAACCCGTACAAGCCATCCGACCGAACGACCAACCAGTCGAATGGACATCCGACCGGATGACCATCCGATCGGATGGCCGTCCGATCGAACGGCTGTCCGACCCAAACACTTCACACCGCCTTTCTCCTCTTTCCCCTATAAATACCCCTCATGTCACATCACTGTTCATTGATATGACAGCTCCCTCCGACCAGTGCATTGCCAAGCTCTTTTCTCTCGATTTCTCGCGATTCTTGTAAGTTTTCACTCTAAATCTTGTACTTCCATCTTCATTACAAACTTTCTCATCGATTTCACCATCAAATCACAACTTTTCACCATGAAATCACTTGATTTGGGCCTGTTCTAGGGTGACGTCATATCACGGGTTCATATGAGCACCGGAGTGTGACCTCATCTCAGCAAGAACGGTTCGAATCTAACAGATTTCTGCATGATTTTACACTATATTCATCTCAATCTAAGCATTTAACAAGTGTTTCAACCTTTCTTCAAACATTCTTCACTTTTCACTCAAAACCGTTAGAATCTTGACTCACTCGGGTGTTCCACTCATTTTCCAGTAGAGAACCGGGCTGAGAATGGATTTCTACCGAAGAGACGACCGACTCACGGGTTGAACATGAAACTCCGTCAAGAACAATTAAGTCTGGACAAACGGGGTGATTCCCATCTGATCAGATGAGTTAGACTTGATGTGATTCCCGTTGTTTGACACGTCGTCATACGGTCTCGGTCAAACCGCAAACTTTCTAACTTAACTGATTTTACAAGTTTCCAAACAAACAGGTTGCTCAATCGAATAGCCGTCCGATTGGACGACCATCCGATCGAATGACTATTCGACCAGGTGACTTGTAACTTTCAACACTTAAACAATTTACAGAGCTTCCAAAAATATCAGTTTCAAACGAATCACGTCCGACCGGACAACCTGATATGTAGATACACTTCTCATTTTTCAAAATGCTACAATGAAAACTTCAAAGTTCAAACTTTTCACAAACAAATCCTTTCCATCGAATGACTATCCGACCGAATGGTCATCCGTCCGGACGGTCATCCGACCGAATCACCACTCGTCACACAGCTAACTCGACGCACTGCTTACCACGCTGTTCAACGCTTACACTATCGTTCTCTGATCAAGGTAACCTCTCAAGCGCTCCCTTCAATCCAAGACTATGTTTATTTACTAAACACGCTCTGTGAGTATACTCGATCCCTTTTTGCTTAACGCACTTTTGGGTGTTACATACGTTACTTATATCAAATCGCAATCGACAAACAACGCAAACACTTTTTATACGCTAACCGCTCTCGCATGTTATACGTGTTATTCGATGAATGCTAGTATGTTATGTTTACACAGTGACTGTTTCCTGACACCTTAGCAACGATAGTACTATAGTTTGGACTCAGCACCTGTCATGGACAGGGGTTGTTAAGGGCTTTTCTTCACGTGTCACAGTGGTGATATGTGTTGCACATTCTACAACTCGCAGTCATGTCTGTGCATATGTCATTGTCGATAGCTTACTTGCTTCACATTTCTACGTGTTACATGCTGGTTATGCGTAAATTGCTTTCGCTACTATTATGCTATTAAACTTGTATGCTCACCTTTACACTATGTGTATTGAATTTTATTTTAACGTATGTGACAAGTGTTTAGGATTCTTGCTAGTTGTGATGAATCAAGTCTAGGTGGTCTAGAAACCCACGAATAAAATTATGAGTTGTCGGAACAATGTTTGTCTTTGAGAACATTATGTCTGTAATAACTGTTTTACTTAATATGTTATGGTATGGGACATGATGTTAAATATTTGGTAATATTAGCTGTTATGGATTCTCCTGGACAATCTGTTTCGCTCAGTGCTGTGCCCCGATGAATCCGCCATCGGTTGGGGTGTGATAGTTGGATCATCAAAGTCATCAACAGATATTAGCTCAGATGATTCCCATCTTCAGCCCTCACCCTTTAATACCATTGTTCCATACAACGGAGATCTGATCTTCCTGAAATCTCATTTACCAGATCAAATTATTGGCAACATCAATGAAGGGGTTCTCACAAGAAGTCAATCCCAAAACATTAGTCTTTTTGTTGGCTTTCTATCACTCCATCAACCAGTCAAGTACCAAGAGGCACTTAAAGACAACAGTTGGGTAGAAGCTATGCAAGAAGAGTTCCAACAGTTCAAGAGACAACAAGTATGGGAACTTGTACCACTGCCAGAGGGTGTAAGTCCTATTGGCACAAAATGGGTCTTCAAAAACAAAACTGATGAAAGGGGCATTGTTGTAAAAAACAAAGCTAGGCTTGTGGTTCAAGACTTTAGACAAGAAGAGGGCATTGACTATGATGAAACTTTTGTCCCTGTAGCAAGATTGGAAGCTATGAGAATGTTCTTAGCCTTTGTTGTCAACCACAACATCAAGGTGTTTCAGATGGATATCAAATGTGCATTCCTCTATGGTAAAATTGAAGCAAAGGTATATGTTTGTCAACCTCCAGGTTTTGAGGATCCATTTAATCCAGATCATGTCTACAAGCTAAACAAAGCTTTGTATGGCTTGAAACAAGCACCAAGGGCCTGGTATGAAACTCTTTCCACTTTTCTAATCTCTATTGGTTTCACAAGAGGTAAAATTGATAAAACATTGTTTTTAAAATGGAGAGGAAAAGATTTGATGATTGTCCAGATTTATGTGGATGACATCATTTTTGGAAGCACATGTAATAACAAGGTGTGAAGAGTTCAGACAACTCATGAAAACTGAGTTTGAGATGAGTGCAATGGGTGAACTACAGTGCTTTCTTGGTCTCCAAGTTAATCAACTGCAAAATGGCACTTTCATTCATCAAAGCAAATATGCAAAAGAACTGTTAATCAAATTTGAGATGAATGTTTGCAAACCATGTAGTACACCCATGGCAACCACAAAGTTGGTCATGTCTGATGAAAAGGATGGTTTGGTTGATCAAACCTTATATAGAAGCATGATTGGGCCTTTATTGTACCTAACTGCATCTAGGCCAGACAACATGTTTGCAACATGTGTTTGTGCAAGATCCCAATCAACCCCTAGGAAGTTTAATCTCATTGTTGTGAAGAGGATATTCAGATACATAAAAGGTGCTCCCACACTTGGTATCTGGTACCCTGCTAATGGGAATATTAAGCTTTCAGGTTTCTCAGACAGTGATTTTGCTGGATGTAACACAACAAGGAATTCAACTTCAGGTGGGTGTCAATTCCAAGGAAATTGCTTAGTGTGTTGGCAAAACAAAAAGCAAGCAGCTCTTTCCACATCCACTTCTGAAGCAGAATACATTGCTGCTGCAAGCTGTACAGCCCAACTGTTGTGGCTTCAAAATCAATTGCTAGATTTTGGTATACTGCTTTAAAGACACCTCTCGTGTTGGATAGTCAAGCTGCTGAAAATATCATCAAAAATCCAGTTTCTCATTCAACCACCAAGCACATTGACATCAGACATCACTTTGTGAGGGATTGCTATGAAAAAGGTTTGATTTCTCTGCATCATGTTCCAACTAAGGATTAGCTGGCAGATGTGCTAACAAAAGCATTAGACATATCCACCTTTGAAAGCTTGATCTCTAGAATTGGCATGCTTAATATGGAATAACAAGCAAAATCCTGTTTTTCTATGAATAAAAGGCATTAAAATGTTTTCAAAAAATCAAAAATTCATCCTTAAAATAGTTAAAATGAAATTTTTCATTAATCCTTAAAAGTCTGCCCATATCCAATGATTGTTTCAAACATCTGATTGTTGAATGTTCATCCACTGCTGAAAGACAACCTCTGTTTCTTCATATTCCTTGTTGGCCACTGTTGACCAAACATCAGTGTTTCAACCACTGATATCTATCAACTGATAGTTAAAATCAGCCACTGTTCCCATTATTCATTGTTCTCAACCACTGATATTGTCCATCAGTGGTTTCCAAAAACTGTCTTCCACAATTCCATCAGAGGTTGCCATGTGGACAATTCTTAGTCGTCCATCATTAAAACCGCTGCTACATCAGCATTCACTTTTTCACTCACATAAAACCCTGATAATACCCCAAACAGAGTTTTCACTACTATATCGAATTCAAAAAAAATTCTTCCAAAGTGGTTTCCATCTTACAATCATCTCTTCTCTTTCTTTCACGATTTTTCACAATCACCATGGCTTTCATCATCAAACACCCACACAGTTATCTCTGTACACTTGAAAAATCAAGCAAAAATACATATTTCCATTTTATCATCGACGCCCTTTCTTCTTCAAAGTACAAAACTTTGTTGACTTGCAATGCTCCCATTTACCAAGATACCCTACGAGATTTCTGGGCTAATGCTAAACTTGAAATTCAAGATAAAAAGCCTTGGGCAATTACATCAAAAGAGGGAGAAATTTTGGTCCCAATCACACCACAAACCATATCAGAAGTTTTCCAGATGAACGACGACCAGGCAGGTAAATCTTATTTCCGTAAGGATGAGTATCAAATTGATTTGATCGAAAGAGGGTATGCAGGACAATTGACAAAAGCCACTATGCAAAAGGGAGAATTTCCACCTCCCATGAAATTCCTGTTTCATACCCTGCTCACCTATGTGTCTAATAAAACAACTGTTTTAATGAAATTCCTTTGAAAATCCAATACTTGGGGTATGTTATCATGTCTAAAACTGATTTCAATTACTCCCAAGAAATTTTTAATAATTTGGTCAAAAATCTGAATAATATCAAAGAAAAGAAGCCACAGGCCTTCTTATTGTTTCCAAGGTTTTTGAGTTATTACTTACAGCGGAAAATACCAAAAGAAAATGCACAAGTACTTGTACAAGGTGCACCTTTTCAAATAAACAGCTTGTCTGCTGAAACTTTTACTCGCCTCATGGCTAAAGAGTCAAAAGGTTCCAAAACACAAGCAGGGGAGTCTGAGCAACTTTTGGATGCGTCCACATCTGCTCCTCAGACTTCAACTGCTGAGCCCACTGCTCATGGTGTCCACAGCAACACAACCACTACTGTGCAACCCCCACCAAAAATTCCCAAAAAGACCAAGAAAAATCCACAAAGCCCAACAAACCCACCAAAAAGGGCCTTCTGGAAGATGAGATCCCAGAAGTTAACCTAGTGACAACACAAATGTCACCAACAACCACTATTGCTACTTCCTCACAACAGATGGAAAGATCTCCACCCAAAACCTTAACTACTCATGCTTCCTCACAAAAGGAACATGTTGTAAGCACATGGACACCTCATCATGAAGTATTATCCTCATTTGAGAATATACTTAACAACCCTTCTCCCTAGGCAAATTCTCTTTCAACACCTATCCCTTCATCTTAACTTCCACCGTCCCTTGTACCTCTGTTTGATGCCATTGAGCTTCAGACTCAAAATAGCCCCTCTCAATCACACATTAAGGAGAGTACAACTTCAACAATGGCTGTGTCTGAACCAACTCAATCGGTTATCCCACAAACAGCTGAGGAGGATACACCACTGGAATTCTATGAAATTCATGTTGGTAGTTCAAGTGGAGCAGCTACTACAGATGTTGGATCCACTGATCTACATCTGGATAGTAGTTTCATAAGTAAGACTCCCTTGAAGGTAACCACTGCTGATGCTATCAAGGTATCTACTGGTGTGTTCAAGTTAACCACTGGTGAGATTTCCAAGGTAACCACTGCAGAGGGAGGTCCCCAGTACCAAGAAAAAGGGGCATCAGTTGATGAACCATTGGAGACTCCTCCTGGTTCAAAAGCTGATACAACTACCACTGGTAGGAAATCAGATGATCCCATTCATTTGGGTGATGGTTTAAAATACCAAGATTTGACGGAGATGTTATCTTCCACTGAAACAATTGTTCTTAAAATGAATCAATCCATTGAAACTCTGGTGGAAGCTTCCAAAAGTCAACCAACACATCAACAATTATCCCAAGAGCTCTGGAACTCAGTCCAGCCCATTATTACAGCTCAAAGGGACCTTGTAGAAATTCAACACAATACACATATGGCATTAATCAGAAACATGGTTGAAGCAAGGTACAAAGATACTCAGGCTGAAATCAAGGCTATCAAGGATGCCTTGATAAAAATAACTGGCACTGCCCATTCACCTATCTATAAAGATGATGATGATGATGATGATCAAGATGATGCCAAAAAGGGGGAGAAACATGACATGAAGAATTTTGGCAGACCTACTCCAAGGCAAAATCCAACTCAAAAGCCAGAGCCTGAAAAGAAGTCTTCTACAACCACTGATGAAACATCTGTCAAAGAAAAGGAAAAGGGAGTTGATGAAACCCTGAATATTCAAGCAGATGAAGTGGCTGCAAACAAAAAGGCTGTTCAAAATCAGAATGAAACAAAGGAAAGGATTTGGAAGAGGGAACAAAAGGAATTGAAAGAATGGAAATCAAAGTAAAAGATCTTGGCACTTCTGAAAGAAGAAAATCTCATAAACATAACAAACCACCACTTGCTACATACCCAAGATCACCATCACCACCAAAATAAACCAATGTTGGTCTCAAAACCACTGCTGATATTAAAAAGCCATCCACTGCCACACCTAAATCAACACCACCACCACCACAAAAACAACCTACCAAAAGACAGAAAACAAAACCATCCTCACCAATGTCATCCGCAAATGCAACAAATTTTGACACTTCAACAGTTGTTAAGACAACAACGGTTGAGACACCAGTTGTATCAACAGCTGTTAGTCAATCCACCACTTTCCAATTTCCTTCCCAAACAATATTCATTCCTATTTCCAACTCTCCAACAAAAAATCCTTCTCCTAAAAAGATTTATACAAGAAAAAGAAAGTTTCAAGTGAATGATGATGATATACCTGCACCTATTCCTTTATCATCTTCACATTTCATCCAAACCAACCCTGAACCATACAATCCTCCATCATCACCAACAACCAGTCCACTTGTCCAACCACGATCACTTGAAAGGGAATATCCTTCAAGATCCATCCCATTGGAAGTGAATTATCCTCTGGAACTACATGCAGTGAAAAATGAAATGAGACAATTCTATACAGAGGATGATCCTTCTAAAAGAACCTTCCCATCCCTTCATGGCTTCAGAACTCCAAAGAACATGGATGATTATCTGAAACTTAAAGCCAAGCAAGCTGAATACAATGCTAAACATAAGGGAGGGTAAAGGGAAAGGTGACAACAACATCTCAAGTCGAATGCAGCATGGGCTTAGTAAAGTCAGGAAACTGGAAGACTATGCAAGAGACTTAAGCAAAGAGATGTCAAACTTACCACCAAATGCTGATCTACAGAAGAAGCTGAGGAAAGATCTCTTAGAGCTTATTATGAGAGATAAATTTTATCCTGCCAAAGTTGAACAATTTAAAGACTGGCCACTCACAGCTCTCAAAGCAGAAGTAAAAAGAATTGAAAGAGTAAAGAATGATCCTCAGATGAAGAGGTCTGCACCAAACTGGAACAAGTACAAGAAGGCCAGTGCAGAACTTACTTTAGAATACAAAAGGAAGAGAGCTGAGTTGGTTGCAGCTAAGTAAGGATCAGCAAAGGCCATTTCAAAATGGTCTAGGCAGTATATTGATGTAGTCTATGATAAGCTGGAAAAACTAAGAGAGACAGATCCTATGATATGTGTAAAATGCAACATATAAATTACATCAAATGTGGCATAAAACTAACCCTTTTTAGTACTAATGTTGGAAAAAGTGTGCTTTTGTCTTCCTTTTGTATTTTCAGGGTTAAATGAGCTTAAATGAACAAAAGAAGCAAAAATGCAGCTAAATCTAACAATAATACAAGAAAAGGAATAAACGTGGCATGCCCGACCCCTCGACAACATCTTCCCAAGAAAAAACAAGAGATCAGAAGGCTGAACACGCCCCGTGCTCATTGAACACAGGGGAGTGCCCAAGTGTCTGTAGAAAAGACAAAGTTGTAGAAGCTTCTATTTCCCAACACGGGGGCGTGCCCAGCGGACACGGGGCCGTGGTCAACGCCAAGATTCGCAGAATCCAAGCAAATCTTGAAAGTACAGATACGCTTCTGCACATGGGGCCGTGCCCAGCAGACACGGGGACGTGGTCAACAAATGCAGATAAACTGTATTTAATGAAGAAAGAGAAGATGGATGGACATGGGGCCGTGTCCGGGCTTCTGTGTAGGCTATAAATAGACGTGCTTGGTGACGGGTGGTCCGTAGGACAACCCTTAAGTTCCTTAAAAAGATTAAAATCCCATGCTTTACACGTTTAATTGTTTGAACTTGGTAACTACTAGTTGTTTGGACGTGCAGGTGCAAATGGAGCATAAAAAGGAAAGAACTTGGAGCATCAATAAAAAATCAATTTTTGGAATTGAAGAATTAAGATAATAGCATGATAGAGGATGAAATTACGAGAACGTAGGCGAAAACGGTGAAGAAAACGGAGTTGAAACGAAAAAGTTATGCTGAAAAAAAGTTTTCAGCATTGTCTGCCGTAAGACAGAAGCCACCCGCCGTAAGGGAAAGCTGCCCGCCGTAACCTACGGCCCTCTGCCGTAGGTTACGCCACCGACTGATCTACTTTTGTAACTTATGCATTAAAATCACTTTTGATGAGGGTTTTTATGACCAATCATGCTAGTTTCGGTTACTATTCACTTGTGGACGATTTTTGGAGTATCTTGGAGATTAGGGAGCTTGAAGAACACTATCTAATCATTAGTTTTTATGTTGGTGATCCATATGAACATTGGAACTTTTGTTAAGATGTTGTTTGAAGCTATGTGTGGCTAAACACTCTATGATCATCCTAGGTTGAAGGTTTGTTTAAGACGGTTGTGTTTTGATTCCATATTTCTAGAATGATAAACTTTATCTATGTCTTGTTTATCATTGTGTGTGTTTGCTTATTTGTAAATTGTTAATTCTTATGATTTTTCTAGTTTGAAACCATACGTTCTTGGTGCCGTTGGCAATCGAGATATCATGGGTAAAATTAGGATTGGGTAAGGGTTGATTGGTCATCGGGTAACAACCTCACATTCTCGGAATCTGAGTACTTCGTTCCCTTATATCACAATAAGTAATTACACACGAACTATGTCTATGTAGTTCTTTCTAGTGGATGATAACACAATTGTTGAAACAAACCAGAAACTTAGGATGGTCATTTGTCTCCAAATTGTTTACAAACTCAACTTTCATCTTGCAAATTAATTAGTATTTTTAGTTTTTAAAACCAATCCAATTAAACCAACTCATGAATTTTACTTTTCTTGCAATTAGTCTAATTTAGTTAATCTAGATAAATTCTCAAATAACACATTTTCCACAAACTCCCTGTGTTCGATACCCACTTACCGCTATCTATTTAGTTGTATTGGGATTAAATTTGATTGTGACCACGACATCACGTCAAATTTTGGCGCCGTTGCCGGGGACGTGTCCAACTAATGCAGATAAACTGTATTTAATGAAGAAAGAGAAGATGGATGGACATGGGTCCGTGTCCGGGCTTCTGTGTAGGCTATAAATAGACGTGCTTGGTTCACTTCAAAGGCACCCCTTGACAAACCACCTCTCTCCCACTTCACCCACACTCCACCACCACCACAACACCATCATCCACCACCATCCATCATAGAGTGTGTATAGTAGTCTCGGGATCCAAGATTGATAGTAAGAGTTCTTGACAATCAAAGGCCATGTTTGCCTAAGGCTCTTACATCACTTGGTGAAGACAAGCAGTTAGTGTAATACTTTTTATTTTTAATCTTTTCGCACTTTTTCCAACACGGGGGCGTGCCCAGCGGACACGGGGGCGTGCCCAGCGGACACGGGGCCGTGGTCAACACCAAGATTCGCAGAATCCAAGCAAATCTTGAAAGTACAGATACGCTTCTGCACATGGGGCCGTGCCCAGCAGACACGGGGACGTGGTCAACTAATGCAGATAAACTGTATTTAATGAAGAAAGAGAAGATGGATGGACATGGGGCCGTGTCCGGGCTTCTGTGTAGGCTATAAATAGACGTGCTTGGTTCACTTCAAAGGCACCCCTTGACAACACGGGGGCGTGCCCAGCGGACACGGGGCCGTGGTCAACGCCAAGATTCGCAGAATCCAAGCAAATCTTGAAAGTACAGATACGCTTCTGCACATGGGGCCATGCCCAGCAGACACGGGGACGTGGTCAACTAATGCAGATAAACTGTATTTAATGAAGAAAGAGAAGATGGATGGACATGGGGCCGTGTCCGGGCTTCTGTGTAGGCTATAAATAGACGTGCTTGGTTCACTTCAGAGGCACCCCTTGACAAACCACCTCTCTCCCACTTCACCCACACTCCACCACCACCACAACACCATCATCCACCACCATCCATCATAGAGTGTGTATAGTAGTCTCGGGATCCAAGATTGATAGTAAGAGTTCTTGACAATCAAAGGCCATGTTTGCCTAAGGCTCTTACATCACTTGGTGAAGACAAGCAGTTAGTGTAATACTTTTTATTTTTAATCTTTTCGCACTTTTTATTTGGTTATGTATTAATGACTTTAATAACTAGTTTCTTATGTTGAAGGTGAAACTTCCTTATCATTTGTCCGTGGTGTCTTGGCGTTATTTTACTGTCTATATAAAATAAAAGATTTACACCATTCATATCTCCACCGTTTATATGGAGATATGTTGGCTACCTGGTCGGGGGTTAAGGGAATGGTTTGGTAAGCGTCTTGCCTTGTTCAGTGTATAGATCCTGCAAGGACCTGGGTCAAGCTTAGTAGGACCTCCTTCAATACCCACTGGTATTGGATGGCGGGGGTTCGAATTTCTTGAATGATGGTTTTAATTAAATTAGTGTTTGGATGATGTTGTAATGGGTAAAACACACTCGGGATGGTGAAGGATACTAAGGGAAACTTGAACCAACACCCCATGCACAAAAACAGAGCCTCCCGACATTTTTTCTTCATTACAGCAAGTTCAGCACGGGCCGTGCTCAGCCAACACGGCCCCGTGCTGAAAGATCTGCAGGAAACGCCCAGTTCAGGTAACTAGACACGGGGCATGTTCGCTGAACACGCCCCCGTGCCCAGCCTTCTGTTACTTTCTAATAATTTCTGTTACTGGCAACCTGAACACGGGGCCGTGCCCGGACACCACGGGCCCATGTCCAGCTATCCAGTAACATTAAATTTTGTTTTTAACACACCTTTTACACATTCAATCAACCTAAAAACTTATTTTTGGGACACATTGAGGACAATGTGTAATTTAAGTTTGCGGGGGATGCTAAAACCTTGAATTTTGCAAGTCCTAATTACAAGCCTTACACAAAACTCTATTGGAACCGCTAAACACCCAAAAAATTTTCAAAAACTTTTCATTTTTGTTTACTTGTCTTGGTTTAATTTGGGAATAACAAGTTCTAAAAAGGTTATATTTTTACAAATTTACAACCGATAGCGTCGTGATAAAAAGAACCAACATAAGAAAATTATGAAACGGCATGACAAATCTAGTTAAAATTTGAACTTGATCACATAAAAACACATTCCCACAAAAAGTTAGTTTTGAGCCTTTATTGATCATACAAATACACATCTTTAAACTAAATGCTCATTTTTCGTTTCTTGTGTGAATAGCCGCTTGGTTTCTTACAACTCTAGAACTTGCCATAACGATACATTCCCGGTCCTTACCAACTTAAAACCAAGTAAGTAAATGATGCAGGCATTAGGACTAACCCTTTTTCCTTCAACACCATTATTTTTTTACCACCTACCCAAAATCCCCCTAGTTAACCCCTTTGAGCCTAAACTTTTTCATTTCTAAACCCAAAACAAACACCCTTTACCTACCAAAACCCTTTTTCGTTTTCAACCCCTTTATTTTAGTACAAAGCTCGGTTTTCTTGTGACATCCTTATAAAAAAAATGATTAAGTATAGCAATAAACAAACAAGTTCATCAAAAGAAACTTTGTTTGAAAAATGCTTCATTAAAATAAAAAGTCACAAAAACAAAATGTTTTACGAAAACCGACGCTTTATACGCCTTTTCGCCCTTTTCTACTAACCACTAACCCAAAACCACCTACCTTTAACCCAAACCTTACCCTTCCCCAAAGTCCTCATGATATTTACAAAGGTTTATAGTTAAAAAGGAGGAAGATTGATTGCTTGGCAAGCATATGGTAGAAGTAAGTTCCATGCCGGTCTCGAGTGTTTCACAAAAATACATCTTCGCCCGAGTGTTGAGTGACCTCCCATGATGTATGTGAACTTGTATATAAATGGAATTTTAAAGAGGCATGTTATGCCCAAATAAGTATTTTCTCTTATGTAATGTTCTAAATAAATCATAACGAATAGGATTGTAAATAAAATAAAACCTAATAAAAATCTTGGATTCCCGACACTCAAGACAAGCCCAAAAAAAAACTTCACTTCTACCCATTCCATTTGGGTGTGTAAGCCACATTATAAAGAGTTTTGCTTAAGGACAAGCAAAGATTCAAGTGTGGGGGTATTTGATATGTGTAAAATTCAACATATAAATTACATCAAATGTGGCATAAAACTAACCCTTTTTAGTACTAATGTTGGAAAAAGTGTGCTTTTGTCTTCCTTTTGTATTTTCAGGGTTAAATGAGCTTAAATGAACAAAAGAAGCAAAAATGCAGCTAAATCTAACAATAATACAAGAAAAGGAATAAATGTGGCATGCCCGACCCCTCGACAGCATCTTCCCAAGCAAAAACAAGAGATCAGAAGGCTGAACACGCCCCGTGCTCATTGAACACGAGGGTGTGCCCAAGTGTCTGTAGAAAAGACAAAGTTGTTGAAGCTTCTATTTCCCAACACGGGGGCATGCCCAGCGGACACGAGGCCGCGGTCAATGCCAAGATTCGCAGAATCCAAGCAAATCTTGATAGTACAGATACGCTTCTGCACACGGGGCTGTGCCCAGCAGACACGGGGGCTTGGTCAACTAATGCAGACAAACTGCATTTAATGAAGAAAGAGAAGATGGATGGACACGGGGCCATGTCCGGGCTTCTGTGCATGCTATAAATAGATGTGCTTGGTTCACTTCAAAGGAATCCCTTGACAAACCACCTCTCTCCCACTTCACCCACACTCCACCACCACTACCACCACAACACCATCATCCACCACCATCTTCCATCATCCATCATAGAGTGTGTGTAGTAGTCTCGGGATCCAGGATTGATAGTAAGAGTTCTTGACAATCAAAGGCCATGTTTTCCTAAGTCTCTTACATCACTTGGTGAAGACAAACAGTTAGTGTAATACTTTTTATTTTTAATCTTTTCGCACTTTTTATTTGGTTATGTATTAATGAATTTAATAACTAGTTTCTTATGTTGAAGGTGAAACTTCCTTATCATTTGTCTGTGGTGTCTTGGCGTTATTTTACTGTCTATATAAAATAAAAGATTTACACCATTCATATCTCCACGGTCTATATGGAGATATGTTGGCTACCTGGTCGGGGGTTAAGGGAATGGTTTGGTAAGCGTCTTGCCTTGTTCAGTGTATAGATCCTGCAAGGACCTGGGTCAAGCTTAGTAGGACCTCCTTCAATACCCACTGGTATTGGATGGCGGGGGTTCGAATTTCTTGATCCCCTCATATGTAAACTAGGGGTGTGCAAAAAACCGAATTAACCGAACCATAACCGAATTAACCGACAAAACCGAACCGAAAAAACCGAACCACATAAAAAACCGGTGGGTCGCTTAATGGTTTTTTTGAAACCCAAAAGTAGCGGGTCGGTTATGGTTATCATTTTTTCCATGCCCACCATAACCGAACCGAACCGACATGTAATAAATCTTTGTAGGATTCAGGACTTTTCACCATATTTTTAATATTTGATGTTTTTGACTGAAGATTTTGAGTACTTATCGATTTTTCATATCATTTTGTGGTTTTGGTTGAATGTTTATTTGAATTTGTGGAATGTATCATATCACTTTATTTGAATATTCGATAATAATTGGTATTAATATTATAGATATGCAATAACAATTTATTCCATGTTAAAAAAAATAAGCTATTTTTAGCTAAGCTAAATACACGGTTAACCACCCATAACCGACCCGCTATAACCATCAAAATCAAATAACCATAACCACCATAACCGATCGGTTATGGTTATGATTATCTAATAACCGGCATCACGGTTATGGTTATGGTTTTTGGTCAAAACCGCCCCATGCACACCCCTAATGTAAACTACTATTAAAACATTAACTCGGCTACTTAGGATTGTATCCCTGTTGACTCAAACTACTTAGCCGAGGGTAACGTCACCTTCAAAAGAGGGGCCTACCACATTTCATATTAATAACTTAATTAATTATCTTTCAATAATCCAACCCTTTAGGATTGTATCCTTGCTGACTCAAACTACTGGGTTGAGGGTAACGTCACCTTCAAAAGAGGGGCATACTACTATAACTAAGATAATCTCTTAAAAAGTGCAAAAGTGCGGAAATAATCAAAGGTTACACTAAAGGCGAGTCGGATCCAAGTGATTCATCTTGTCTATCTGTTTTTTTTTTTAATTTTTTTTCAGCATTTTTAGTTTTTATTTTCATGTTTAAACCTTTTTTCTAAAATTTTGATTTGATTAAACGTTGAGGATAAACCGGTATTAAAAGCTTTTGTGTCCTTGGACGACCTCGGTATCTTACCAACGCTATACTACGCTCACGATGGGTGCACTTGCCCATATGTGTTTAGTGTTAGTAAAATATCATGTTTTATAAATTTAAAACTTGACTAAAGTGTTAAAAAGGGCTTAAAATATACATAAAAATTATATAACCCACGACACGCATCATCCTACAACACCAAAGAAACCAGCATACAAAGACAAATCCACTGATGAGCCAAAGCAGCAGACGCTCTCTCTAAAAACATTGTTCACATCATCTGACTTATCCACCCATGTCTTAGAGCAAAGAAAAAGACAGAAGCAGATGGATGAGGAAGATGCACAGAGAGAAGCTGAAATCATGAAACAGGCCATCAAGGATCAGATCATGTTTGGCTTGGATGATGTCTCTTTAAAGCTTCAAGCTCAACTTGCTGAAACTGTTCAAAGGCTGACAAGCAGACCTCCATCACTAGACTCTCATCAAATAAAGTCTCTCGCCATAATTCCACTGAACTCAAAAATACTAAAGTGGAAGTCTGATAGAAAGACCCATGTATTGACTTTCCTTTAGTCCAATGGAAAAGTTGAACACATTTCAAGGGAGGATGCATTAGGTTTGGATGCAGCTGACCTCCTAGATCTTCTAGAACTTCTACTTTGCAGGGGTGAGGATGATGAAGACTCCATGAACTTTGAATTACAATTCAAAGGGCAAATTACGGAGAAATTAATGAGAGAATAAAGATCAAGAATAATGAAGTGTTTTGGCATCATCTGTTCTAGGGGGAGATTGTTGGCCCATGTAATCAAGCCCAGAAGAACAGATGATATTGAAAGCCAAAATTGGTTCTCAACAGTTGATCACAATAAGCATTGCATGTCCTAGATTCTCTCCAACGACAGTGTTTATATCAGCTGATGATTCTAAGTACTGCTCTCCACAACAACTGTTATTCAAAGTACTGCTGAAGTATAAAGACTAAAGTCCTAACAACTGTTGTTACTCAAGTACTGATGAAGACTAAAGCACTGCTGACTCAAGGTCTGATCACCCTTTGAAGAAAGCACTGATCTGCAACATCAGTGTTTAGGCAACAACAGTGGAAAGCAACATCAGTGTTTATCTATCAGTTGTTTATTATATTAGTGTTTTGTATGTATCAGTGGTTAGAGGTTGTTAGTCTGTTAAATGTCACTGTCTAGGTGATGTCAGCATTAGATGCTCAGTGGTTAGGGATGTACTATAAATAGAACAGTACATATACTGTTCTATTAGCTCTTTTTCTCCATCATCTTGTACGAACTAACTGTGAGCTCAGGCTGAGGGGGAGTTTAGTGTTGCATGTATGCATAGTTGATTCTTGTAATTGATACAGCCATTTGACTAATGGAATCATGTTTGCTGAAAACTATTCTTCTGTGATTGTGTTATAAAGTTTACTTTTCATTTCCGCTGCACATCATTCTCTGTTTCATCATTCATTTTAGCTAAACAACACAATCAAAAGAAACTCAGATCCTAACAGCTCTTAGCTAGGTTTTAGGTTTGGTGAGTCACGAATATAGGTTCAACGCGTGTGGGATACGTGGCACAAAGTGTAGCCGGCAAGTAAAGGGCTGTCGCGCCCTGCAACTAACCAAATTCAAGCCTGTCACGGCCCGCGACAGGTATTAAATTTTTTATTTTTCATTTTCTTGTTAAAATTAATGCTCTACGGGTCCGGTTCTTCGACTACGGAGCGTTTCTAGGCCACTTTTGAGGGTTGTTACACCTTATATTTTGATGATGTAAGAACATCAATTATTGAATGATAGAGAGTATTTTTGTTGGTTTTCTAAAAAATAGGAAGGTAGTTATGCGGGTTTTTTATTGTCAAAGCCTTGGTCAGAGTTGAAACTTGTGAGAGGTTAACGAAGAAGTGTTGAAGAAGAAGGTGGAAACCGCTTTGATGAATTTTGAATTCGAGACGACAGTAAAAGCTCTGTTTGGGGATGAAACAAGGTTTTATAAAGTGAAAAAGTGAATGCTGACGTGGCAGAAATTACAAAGATCTGATGGCTAACATCTGTCCACGTTAGAATCTCTGTTGTGATAATGGATGACAGTTGTTTGGAAACCTCTGTTGGGCAACAACAGAGGTTGGGAACAGTGGTAAGTCAACAGTCGTTAGGATAAATAGAACTTATGAGAACAGACGATACCTTTTAGCAGTGGATGAATTTTTAGCCAAGCAGAGGTTTCAAAAACAGTTGTTTTCAACAAACTTTTAAGGATTTTTTTTTTCAAAAATAACTATTTTTAAGAATGGACTTTTGTTTTTCTGAATACATTTTAATGCTTTCATCGTCATGCTTTTACAAAGATTTCAATTACAATGAAAACCTGCTATTAGCCTAACAAACTCCCAACATCTAATAGCCTAACAAACTCCCAACATCTGCTAACATCTGCTATTAGCCTAAACACTGTTACTATGAAAACCTCTGTTGAGCAGCATATGTTGAATATCATATGTTGTTCTTTAACATCTTTTGACTCATAACGGACCTTTGTTTCTTCAGACTTTCTTCATCAGCAGACGATCACTTCAACCAAATGTTTTCTTTTCGCAGACTTTAGCTTTGACAGACCTTTACAATAGCAGATATTGAGTCTTTGTAAATTGGAGGAGCAAATTCTTTAAAAAAATTGTTATTCATGATCAGATATTATAGAATATTTTGGCTTTGCAATCATCTGTTCAGTCTTAAACCAACCTGAGAGATTTAGACCTCTGTTGACTTACCAAACATCTGTTCAGGCACAATTCAACATCAACATAATCTAAATCAAACTCAGACACAATTTCACGTCTACATCAATATCGATCTGCAATCCTCATATGATATTAAAAACTATATAATAATACTTATGCTTGCTAAAATAAGTAAAAGTAAAATGCTCCACAAAGATTAATAGGATTAATATTTATTTATGACATTAAAAGATCAACAACTACATCGAGTACTGAACAACGAAACTTTAAAATCTAACAATAACACCCAGAAATTTAAGAATATAATAGCAAGAATTAAGAAATTTTAGCTTCAACTCCATAGAGTGCTGAACCTCTCGATGTATATCCTTGAGCATCGCCATGAACTCCACGTCTCTATCACCGCACTCTATATTACTGAGAACACAAAGGTCACGAACGGAAGTCGAAGGCATCACCATCAGGTTTCTGGAAACCTGGTCTCTCGTGAACATACCAAGATGCAGTCCATCAAAACATCTCTTTAGCTCTTGAAGAGTAGCTCTATCCTCATATACTTGATCCTCAACTTGCTTGATAAATCGCTGCTTTAAATCATCAGACTCTACAGAAGTGTATGACGCCGTTTTAAGTTATATATTACTCAAGTGATGTGAAAGAATGATATGTTGGTAGTAAAACGTGATGAAAAACAGGTGAACTGGCAATGATATTATATAGTGAAATATCTAACAACCCAAAGGTTAGATTTAAATTCATTGAACATTTAATATTCTAAGAGGGAAAAACGTGTACATTTAATATAGACATATAAATTTATATTTAAAAACAGAAGTCCTTTAATTCAAAACCTTTCAAAAATAAGTTTTCATGGGAAAACTATAAAATTAAATATCAAGAAACTCAAAGGACAATTTTTAAACCTTAAAAAAAATTGGTTATCATAATTACGATTAACTTCTTCATTTACCATAAATGCGCATTTTAAACACTATAAAAGACTGATGATTAGTTTGATTCAAAACATCAACAATTGTCTTTTAAAAAATTGTCTGTCAAAAAACAAATCAAAATCAGTAACACCAACAATACTGTAGATGGCAAACAGATGCTTCTACCACTGGTCAGAAACCAACGATGTTAAAATGTAATTCTCTAGATGGCCGCTCGAAGAAAACAGAGCTGGTGAAGAACTAAACAGAAAAATCGGCATCATCAGTGATAATAATTACAAGAAAACCTGGAGCAGTATCAGATTGCTTGATGAAGTCCTCCACTCTCCTACATCAGATTTCAAGAACAATGCAGAAGAGTTTATCACACAAATGTTGAAACAGGATAAGAAAATCTGCGAAATGCTAGCGGTTCTACAAAACAAAAGAAAGAATGAAATTCCATTGAAGAAAGTGTGAGTCTACGAAATCCTAACAAGTGTTAATTGTAGCATGTAATATTTTATGTATATTTAAGTGTGACAACCCTCATAATTACATGTATCCGTACGATTTATTAATGTTAATTAAAGTGCTTGATGACTGTGCTGAATTACTTAACTGCTTTCTGATTACTGTGTCATACTTACATGTGCTTTTAACATACTAGTCTTGTTCAGAAAATTAACTAAATAGTCCCGAATGTTTTCCTAAGTGTTGGGAATTAATTGTGTCACAAAAAGTTACATAAAAGACACTATACGGTAAAACTTAGCACTTTAACGAACCGGTATCTAACCGAACAACCGGACATTACCCGGGACACCAGAATTTTGTCAGAAACATTGTTTTATTATTTTTGGACTAGTTATGGTCCCCGAATACCCCAACACATTATAAAAATGTGCCATACACACTAGATATTACACACAACCTCCTAAGTATTTACCTACTCACCATCAAGTTACACTTACCCCCCCCCCCCCTTCTCCATATCTACGGACCATGTAGGGGCCCCACTCCAAGATTACAAAATCTCTACTAAATCCAATCTTGATATTACTTTGATTTTATTAGATATTCTTGGATATTCCTAGATTTATTTAGATTTCCTTGGATTTTACTAGATATTATTAGATATGGTGAAAACTTACACTTGGACCCCCTCCCCCCCTCATATATTACGGTCACCATGGACCCACCAAGATCACACCACACTTCCTAAGATCTCATTTGATATCTTATTTAGATATTGCTAGATTTGGTGGATTTGATCTTGTAAGGAAATCTTCATAAGTAAGGTGCCAAAGATCACAAGATCATATCATTCTCACTTCAACACTCAAGTTCACCCATCTCTCACTAACTCTCTCTCCCTCTCTCGACTCCATCGAGAACCGCCACCACCACCACCTTAACTCAACCATATCCATCCATTCTCAAGCTTATTCAAGTACTAGAAGGTGCCTTGTGAAGGTGGAAGCTTGAAGAACATGAAGGAACTCCATTACTTGCTTTCTCACACCCTTTTCATCATCTTTTTCATTAGATATCTCCCTAGCCTTTGTGCAAGTTGTAAGTTCTTGATTTACACTTGTATACTTTTATTTTATGGTTATAAGATGTAGTATGATGAAATACTAGAACACTAAAGAACATGAACTAAAGACTTGAACATAAAGTTACATAAAGATGTAATGTGATGAAATATTGCTAGTATGATTTTGTTATGTTAATGATGGTACTTGACATGATAAATCTTAGTGAAATAAATGATAACCTGCTGCAAGTGATGTTAAATGGTGTTGTTGATCACTAAACATGTTAACGGAACAAATAGAACTTGCGTTAGAGCACTATAAGCTGAAGACAGCTTCTGTCCAAACATTTACAGCCAACTTCAGTTGGCTGTAAACAGGTCGATATTTATCGAAAAACTGATTTTCTTGATTCTATAACGTGTTATTTCGAAATACGGTTCTAATGGCACTAGAATCATAGTTTTTGGACTTCGTTTGCTATTTTTAAAGGGTCGTTTTTCACAACAGCAAAAGATGCGTTTTTACTGCAGAAAATGTGTGTTATGTTTTTCATCATAACTTGAAATCTGTGTAGAATTAGCTCATGAAATTTGTACTGTAGATGGCCACTGATGTCGTTGTAATGCTCCAACTGGAATTTCATCAATCAGACTTACGATGAATTTTAAATAAATTATTCCGTGGGCTGCATTCAGAAAGTGATGAATCTGATTGCAGCCCGGTAAATGAATTTTTATAAAATATTGATAGTGAATTGGATCCCAAGATTTTTACACAATAATATTTGGATCGTTTAAGACCTTTTGTAAAAATTTGGGAATTTTTGAAACAGGTTAACTATTTTATTAAAATTCCCGAAAACAGCCCGGTTTTGAATGTAAAAGTTGAAGCGACATAAGTAGTAATTTGCGTGTCTAAATGTCGGGTAGGTTATCTGAGAATGATCTAACATGTTATATGTCAATGAAAGTGTTATGTGCAATGTCGTATGTTTGCTTATGAATGGGAATAGATGGGAAGTTTATATGAGCATGAACTGTAAAAGTGAATGCATGTTATGTGGTAGATGCGTGTAGGAACTTCGTGCTTATTTGAAGTCACTAATAAACTAAGTGGTAATCATACTAGGACGTGATTGACCGACGTTGACTGTTAGCTATTTTTGAGAGTCAAACCGAGCAACCAAAGGTGAGTTCACACACTTTCTAAGGCATGAGAATTCCCGGTGGTTGGGAATGGGTTAAAGAACTAAAACGGAACCTGCATATCCTCCTTGGGTAGGATATGTACCGCCATCCTCCATAGGTAGGATGCCAATATTTAAGGAATGGGTTAAAGAACTAAAACGGAACCTGCATATCCTCCTTGGGTAGGATATGTACCGCCATCCTCCATAGGTAGGATACCAATATTAATCCTGCGTATTCTCCTTGGGTAGAATACGTACATTCGTCCTCCTTGGGTAGGATAACAACCTAAAACTTACTAGACAAAACTCTATCATTAAGTCCCTCATTTTATATCGACTTAATCGCCGAGGCCAATGGCGAGCGGGTCATTAGTTAATAGCGCTATTAGGTTTAACAAACCTCACACTGTGCCAGTCGGACGGTCGTGTACTAATGGACTATGGCAAACTGTCAATGATGATAGACATTGACGTAGGGCACAACTGTTGTTCGTCAGTTGTCGATATGGTAACGGTCTAGTGGTTCACATGGGGAAGCCCCCACGGGTCATGGTTTGGGAAAGAAGGAATTGGTTAATCATATATTCAACTATGGGGTAACCCCACGGCAAGTAAGCCAACTAAACGAAAACCATGTTTTTGAAACAACTTAAAATGAACACCCAACTGTGAACTCACTCAACTTTGTTGTTGACTCGTTGTTACATGGCTTACAGGTCGCTAGATGCTTATGGAGCTTGCACGAGGAGGAGGTCGTTGTGGATATGGACTGTTATGTCCCGTGCTTAACATTTAAACTTTATGAACTTATAAGACTTATGTTTTGGTTTCACGTTTTGTGCTTCCGCAGTTAACTTAAAGTTGTTTACTTTCTTTTGGTCACCAATTGTATTGTGGTTGATTTTATTTACTTATTTACGTTGTTCAATATGATTGGTGGCTCAATCCTGGTCATGTCACGCCTCCAAGCGGTGATACTCCGCGTGTGGATTTTGGGGGTGTAACAGATTGGTATCAGAGCCATTGGTTATAGTGAACTTGGTTTTAAAAAGGGAAAAGCTTTTGACAAAACCAGACTATAACCTGTACAGTGCTCAACGATCCACAACGACGCTTCGCTCCACGTGCAAGACTCAACACTTTAGGTGATATGATTTAAGTTTATATTGCCTACCTGCTAGATCACTTTTGCGTAATGTGTTGTTTATGGTATGTTTATTTAGAGTAGTAGCATGTTGTCTGTTAGCCCTACTGCGTTCCTTATGACACACAATTGTTTACTTGAAATTTGGCAAGTGGTAGTCAAATTCTTTCCTGATTTTTTTTCGTCACCCCGCTACAACGACTGTTTATGCGTTCTATCTATTCGTACGATCATCTCAACATGACGTCGCCATTTGACCCTCCGTACATTCGGCTTGTACGTCAACATTCACGAAGACCAGACCTGGCTCAAACGAACTCGGGTTTTGGAGAACTATACCCACGCATCCCTGTTGACGAACCTCATCATCTCCACTGGTCGTCGTTACCAGAAACGAAGCAGCCACAGTTACGCGCGTTCGTCGTTTTGCAACTCGCAACCCTACCAACCAAACTCTGTTTTGGATAAGTGATATACTTCCGTGATCGTGATGGAACGAACTTCCCTTTTTGTGTCGTGCCGCCACACCTCACTACTAGAATTGGTTCTAAGCAACAGATTACTTGGTTGAATTCTTCTGTTATTGGTGGACCCCTGTTTTCGCTCGACTCTTCGCATGAACCTCATTAATTCCATGTTTCTTCGATTGGCAACTGATATAACGAAACGCCAACAACCATACCACGATTTTCACCGATCACAAGACTACCTTATCACCCTGTTGGATGGTTTATTAGCTCTCTCGTATACCCAACTCAGCGAATGAATACCATTACTGGTGAAATAGTCTTCAGGACATTTGTGGACGGAGATATGGATCATTCAACCCACCGGCAAACACGATTATTTATACGTTACCTGACCCACCTTAAACTACAAGAGACGTACTATAATTTCATGATAGTTTTTCTTAAATATGCGGGATCTTTGCACTAGCTCTTGCACCGACACATGATTATTGATTAATGATACGTCCAATTTCTACCATTGGCTTAGATCAAACCATCACTCTCTTACCACAGTGACGTTACGTTCTCGCTACTCCATGTTGAGATACTGAAACGAACACGCACTCGCTTAGAGAATTTGGAAGGCTCGATCTTCGATCATTAGTGATCACTCCTTGAAAACTTGAGGGTGGTGATGTATTGTTGATATGATCATACTCTCTTGAACACGTTTTCGCGTCTTTCCTTTGGAACCTCACGACTACGCAGACATATTTTGGATTCATTCGCACAACCCAAAGAACTCCTCCTAACTTGGTTGCTTACTTGATGAATCACAAACCCAGCTAAGTTCATGGATTCAGGTGAATTGTTGCTCCTTCGCATGTGGGCGAGTCCGAAGACTTTTGATGGAAGTCTTAGTGAATCTTAACACTACACACTTGTACGACAATCATGCTGTTATGTTGAATTCTTGTTCTGATTGATTTAACCCCGTGACAGCTGTATTCGATCAACGGCATACTTTATCCTAACTATACCTAACTTGCGTACAACCAGCTGTACCTTCGACATCAGCTAAACCCCTGCTAGGGATTATTAAACGCTTATTCATCGATTGCGCTACCCTTTCTCATGTTTCCCCACCCATACACGTTATACTTTTGAACCCTACGATCTTAAAAGTGTTCCTCGCGGACACTCGCTTAGACAAGTTACGCTCTATGAACGTTACTCAGTGAGCATTGGGCCATGAACATGTTGATACCCCAGGTACTTTTCCTTGATCTTGATACGGCCGATATGGATCCTCAGACACGATAGATATGTCCCTTGTTCTCTTTGACGACATCCGAACCCACTTGAAGAACTGTCCTCGCAACTACAAGAGCTCTTGGACAAGGGTTTTATTCGCCCTAGCTCTTCGCCTTGGGGTGCTCCAGTGTTATTTGTAAAGAAGAAAGACGGTACCTTCAGAATGTGTATTGACTATCGCGAACTCAACAAGGTAACCGTGAAGAATCGTTATCCCCTCCCACGTATTGATGACCTATTCGACCAGTTGCAAGGGTCAAGTTTCTATTCCAAGATTGACCTGAGGTCAGGTTACCATCAACTGAGAGTCCGAGACGAGGATATCTCTAAAACAACATTCAGGACTCGTTATGGGCATTACGAGTTTCTTGTTATGCCTTTCGGATTGACGAATGCACCTGCGGTCTTCATGGATCTCATGAACCGAGTGTGTAAGCCTTACCTGGATAAGTTAGTCATAGTTTTCATCGACGATATCCTGATCTATTCGAAGAGTCAGGAAGAACACGAGCAACACCTGAGGCTTATTTTGGAACTTCTTCGAACAGAGCAGGTGTATGCCAAATTTTCGAAATGTGACTTCTGGCTTCGCGAAGTCCACTTTCTGGGCCACGTGGTAAACAAGGATGGGATTCATGTTGATCCATCCAAGGTTGACTCGATCAAGAACTGGCCTGCACCCCGTACACCAACAGAAATCCACCAATTCTTAGGTTTGGCGGGCTACTACAGAAGATTTATCAAGGATTTCTCAAAGATTGCGCAACCTCTCACCTCGCTAACTCAGAAGGGTGTCACCTATCGTTGGGGTGATGCACATGAATCTGCTTTTCAGCACTTAAAAAATAGACTTTGTAGCACGCCTATCCTCTCAATGCCTGAAGGCACAGACGATTTTGTGGTTTATTGCGACGCTTCCATCCAAGGACTTGGTTGCGTGTTGATGCAATGTGACAAGGTCATTGCCTACACGTCGCGCCAACTTAAAGTTCACGAAAGGAACTACACTACGCACGACTTGGAATTGGGAGCAGTTGTTTTCGCACTTAAGATATGGAGACATTACCTGTACGGTACCAAGTGCACCATTTACACCGATTACAGGAGTCTCGAGCATATCTTCAAGCAAAAGGAATTAAACATGCGACAACGTCGATGGGTCAAGCTCTTGAATGATTACGAATGTGCGATCAAGTACCATCCGGGCAAAGCCAATGTTGTGGCTGACGCCCTCAGTCGAAAGGATACTACACCTAAGCGCGTACGAGCGTTACAACTTACCATCCAATCTAGTCTTCCTACTCAGATACGAGATGCTCAGGTCGAAGCATTGAAAGCGAAGAACATCAGGGCGGAGTCCTTACGAGGATCAAGGAAACGGTTAGAACAAAAGGAAGACGGCGCCTACTATGTAAACGGGCGCATCTGGGTCCCACTTTACAGAAACTTACGCGATCTTGTGATGGATGAAGCGCACAAGTCTCGTTACTCAGTACATCCTGGTTCGGATAAGATGTACCATGACTTAAAGACTACATACTGGTGGCCTAGTATGAAAGCCAACATAGCAACCTACGTCAGTAAATGTTTGACTTGTGCGAGAGTCAAGATTGAATATCAGAAACCATCAGGCCTACTTCAACAACCAGAGATCCCGACATGGAAATGGGAACAAATTTCCATGGATTTCGTTACTGGCCTGCCTAGATCTCAACGCGGAAATGACACTATTTGGGTGATAGTGGATCGATTGACTAAGTCTGCACATTTCTTGGCTATCAAGGCACGGAGTGCCAACCTCCATCATTTCTGATCGCGACGCTCGTTTTACTTCTGAACTGTGGCAAGCTATGCACAAGTCTTTTGGCTCACGTTTAGATATGCGCACCGCTTATCATCCACAGACGGATGGGCAATCTGAACGCACCATTCAAACCCTTGAAGACATGCTTAGGGCATGTGTGATTGATTTTGGTAACGACTGGGAGCGACATCTACCTCTAGTAGAATTTTCGTATAATAACAGCTACCACACCAGTATCCAGGCCGCTCCGTTTGAGGCATTGTACGGACGTAAATTCCGATCACCTCTTTGTTGGGCAGAAGTTGGTGACAGCCAAATCACAGGCCCAAAACTTGTGATAGACACGACGGAGAAGATTGCTCAGATACAACAACGAATGGCGGCAGCTCGTGACCGTCAGAAAAGCTACGCTGATAAGCGCAGGAAACCACTCGAGTTCCAGGTTGGGGATCGAGTGCTACTTAAAGTCTCACCTTGGAAAGGTGTAGTTCGTTTTGGCAAACGAGGCAAAATCAACCCGCGATATGTTGGACCCTTAGAAATCATTGAGAAGATTGTTAAGGTGGCCTACAAGCTGAATCTACCGGCAGAACTCAGCGGAGTTCACAATGTTTTCCATGTGTCGAATATGAAGAAGTGCCTGTCAGATGAGACCCTCATAGTTCCTCTTAAGGAACTCACTATCGACGATCAGCTGCGATTTGTCGAGGAACCAGTAGAGATTACTGATCGAGACGTTAAGGTTCTCAAGCGTACTAGAATACCTCTAGTTCGAGTTCGTTGGAACTCCTGTCGTGGCCCAGAGTTTACCTGGGAACGAGAGGACCAGATGAAACACAAGTATCCCCAGTTGTTTGAGAAAAGTGCAACCACTACTGAGGCTGAAGCTACTGCGGAATTTCGGGACGAAATTCCAAACCAGCGGGGGGATGATGTGACACCCCAGGAAAACCAGGAAACCACGTAACTTAACTAGCTTCCTCAGTAACCATGTGCTAAATTTCGGGACGAAATTTTCTTAACAGGGGGAGAATGTGACAACCCTCATAATTACATGTATCCGTATGATTTATTAATGTTAATTAAAGTGCTTGATGACTGTGCTGAATTACTTAACTGCTTTCTAATTACTGTGTCATACGTACATGTGCTTTTAACATAATAGTCTTGTGCAGAAAATTGACTAAATAGTCCCAAATGT
Organism: Helianthus tuberosus; assembly: GCA_030545235.1. Lineage (NCBI taxonomy): Eukaryota > Viridiplantae > Streptophyta > Magnoliopsida > Asterales > Asteraceae > Helianthus > Helianthus tuberosus. The sequence continues at coordinate 86,519 of JARYGA010004772.1, read as the reverse complement.
TTTCCTAAGTGTTGGGAATTAATTGTGTCACAAAAAGTTACATAAAAGACACTATACGGTACAACTTAGAACTTTAACGAACTGGTATCTAACCGAACAACCGGACATTACCCGGGACACCAGAATTTTGTCAGAAACACTGTTTTATTATTTTTGGACTAGTTATGGTCCCCGAATACCCCAACACATTATAAAAATGTGCCATACACACATAACACTAGATATATCTACGGCCCATGTAGGGGCCCCACTCCAAGATTACAAAATCTCTACTAAATCCCATCTTGATATTACTTTGATTTTATTAGATATTCTTGGATATTCCTAGATTTATTTAGATTTCCTTGGATTTTACTAGATATTATTAGATATGGTGAAAACTTACACTTGGACCCCTCCCCCCCCCCCCCCTCATATATTACGGTCACCATGGACCCACCAAGATCACACCACACTTCCTAAGATCTCATTTGATATCTTATTTAGATATTGCTAGATTTGGTGGATTTGATCTTGTAAGGAAATCTTCATAAGTAAGGTGCCATAGATCACAAGATCATATCATTCTCACTTCAACACTCAAGTTCACCCATCTCTCACTAACTCCCTCTCCCTCTCTCGGCTCCATCAAGAACCGCCACCACCACCACTTTAACTCAACCATATCCATCCATTCTCAAGCTTATTCAAGTACTAGAATGTGCCTTGTGAAGGTGGAAGCTTGAAGAACTTGAAGGAACTCCATTACTTGCTTTCTCACACCCTTTTCATCATCTTTTTCACTAGAGATCTCCCCTAGCCTTTGTGCTAGTTGTAAGTTCTTGATTTACTCTTGTATGATTTTATTTTATGGTTATAAGATGTAGTATGATGAAATACTAGAACACTAAAGAACATGAACTAAAGACTTGAACATAAAGTTACATAAAGATGTAATGTGATGAAATATTGCTAGTATGATTTTGTTATGTTAATGATGGTACTTGACATGATAAATCTTAGTGAAATAAATGATAACCTGCTGCAAGTGATGTTAAATGGCGTTGTTGATCACTAAACATGTTAACGGAACAAATAGAACTTGCGTTAGAGCACTATAAGCTGAAGACAGCTTATGTCCAAACATTTACAGCCAACTTCAGTTGGCTGTAAACAGGTCGATATTTATCGAAAAACTGATTTTCTTGAGTCTATAACGTGTTATTTCTAAATACGGTTCTAATGGCACTGGAATCATAATTTTTGGACTTCGTTTGCTATTTTTAAAGGGTCGTTTTTCACAGCAGCAAAAGCTGCGTTTTTACTGCAGAAAATGTGTGTTATGTTTTTCATCATAACTTGAAATCTGTGTAGAATTAGCTCATGAAATTTGTACTGTAGATGGCCACTGATGTCGTTGTAATGCTCCAACTGGAATTTCATCAATCAGACTTACGATGAATTTTAAATAAATTATTCCGTGGACTGCATTCAGAAAGTGATGAATCTGATTGCAGTCCGGTAAATGAATTTTTATAAAATATTGATAGTGAATTGGATCCCGAGATTTTTACAAAATAATATTTGGATCGTTTAAAACCTTTTGTAAAAAGTTGGGAATTTTTGAAACAGGTTAACTATTTTATTAAAATTCCCGAAAACAGCCCGGTTTTGAATGTAAAAGTTGAAGCGACATAAGTAGTAATTTGCGTGTCTAAATGTCGGGTAGGTTATCTGAGAATGATCTAACATGTTATATGTCAATGAAAGTGTTATGTGCAATGTCGTATGTTTGCTTATGAATGGGAATAGATGGGAAGTTTATATGGGCATGAACCGTTAAAGTGAATGCATGTTATGTGGTAGATGCGTGTAGGAACTTCGTGCTTATTTGAAGTCACTAATAAACTAAGTGGTAATCATACTAGGACGTGATTGACCGACCTTGACTGCTAGCTATTTTTGAGAGTCAAACCGAGCAACCAAAGGTGAGTTCACACACTTTCTAAGGCATGAGAATTCCCGGTGGTTGGGAATGGGTTAAAGAACTAAAACGGAACCTGCATATCCTCCTTGGGTAGGATATGTACCGCCATCCTCCATAGGTAGGATGCCAATATTTAAGGAATGAGTTAAAGAACTAAAACGGAACCTGCATATCCTCCTTGGGTAGGATATGTACCGCCATCCTCCATAGGTAGGATGCCAATATTAATCCTGTGTATTCTCCTTGGGTAGAATACGTACGTTCGTCCTCCTTGGGTAGGACAACAACCTAAAACTTACTAGACAAAACTCTATCATTAAGTCCCTCATTTTATATCGACTTAATCGCCGAGGCCAATGGCGAGCGGGTCATTAGTTAATAGCGCTATTAGGTTTAACAAACCTCACACCGTGCCAGTCGGACGGGCGTGTACTAATGGACTATGGCAAACTGTCAATGATGATAGACATTGACGTAGGGCACAACTGTTGTTCGTCAGTTGTCGATATGGTAACGGTCTAGTGGTTCACATGGGGAAGCCCCCACGGGTCATGGTTTGGGAAAGAAGGAATTGGTTAATCATATATTCAACTATGGGGTAACCCCCACGGCAAGTAAGCCAACTAAACGAAAACCATGTTTTTGAAACAACTTAAAACGAACACCCAACTGTGAACTCACTCAACTTTGTTGTTGACTCGTTGTTACATGGCTTACAGGTCGCTAGATGCTTATGGAGCTTGCACGAGGAGGAGGTCGTTGTGGGATATGGACTGTTATGTCTCGTGCTTAACATTTGAACTTTATGAACTTATAAGACTTATGTTTTGGTTTCACGTTTTGTGCTTCCGCTGTAAACTTAAAGTTGTTTACTTTCTTTTGGTCACCAATTGTATTGTGGTTGGTTTTATTTACTTATTTACGTTGTTCAATATGATTGGTGGCTCGATCCTGGTCATGTCACGCCTCCAAGCGGTGATACTCCGCGTGTGGATTTTGGGGGTGTGACATTAAGTTTTTAATCTTTCTTTATATTTAATTTAATACTATCAATATCCATATTAAAATATTCTAAAATCCGAATGTTAATAAAAATTATCAACATTATCAACACTTTAAAACAACCCACAAACCTAAAATAACCCGCAGACAATTGTATGAATTTCAAACAACTCTAATTAGGCTGAAATATAAAGCGAGAATTAGAGCAGATCAGTTCAAAATTAAAAATTCAAATTCAAAATTATAAAAAAAACATACCTTCAACGATGTTGGAACAATTATGTGAAGTATAAAGATCTGTAATCGGAGATTAACGGGCTGAATATAGGAGCTCTGCATTTGAGAGAGAGAGAGAGAGATGAATTGAAATTTGAATGTGGAGCTAGAATCATGTATGTTATACATGTATATGTGTATGGTTTGAATTTCGAATCTGGAGCCAGAATTTTGAATTTTGAATATGGGCAGAGATTTTGATGACGGAGGTTTAAATTTTGTATAGATGAGTATGGGCAGAGGTTTTCATGGCAGAGCTTTAAATGTATTTTAAAGTGATTTTAGATATTAAGACTTGTGATGCAATAATGACATAAGAAAGACATTGTTGGACAACCTCTATGGCTGCCACCTCAGCTTTTCTTATGTCGGCGCCATTTGCCCTTTTATAGAAAGTATAGATTTAGTATTTCTTTGATCCAATATGTGTAAAAGACGGGTTGCTAACCTAGTTGCTATTATAAATTTAGTGTAAGAATCAAATACAAGTGGATCTTAGGTGCTGTTTGTTTTTGCAGACATAAACTGTCTGCAAGCTGATTTCATCTGTTTTCATCTCTGCAACTGAAGATGTGGTTTGAAGATCTGCAAGCTGAAAATATAAGACTGTTTGTTTTTATAAGTTGATATTGTCTGCATAAACTGAAAATATGGAAACTGTCAAACTTATTTCACTAGATAGAAGTCATTTAACATACAAATTACATAAAAATATAATAATAAAACCAAGTTTAAAAACACAAATAGTGAAATAAACTCAAAGTACATTGTTTTGCATTAATTCTTGTGCTATCTGATCTCGAAGTTGACTCATGAATTCACGATCCGCTGCACTTCCATGGTAAGCTACTTCTTCACCACCATCTTGTGCATGTTCATCTCCATCTTGAAGGCGTACATTTGGGTGATCATATTCATAAAAAAAGTCATCACTTAAGCCCTCTTTCCGTATAAAATTGTGAAGCGCAAAACATGCAATCGTAACATTTCTTTGTGTAAGCAACGAGAAGGGGGCCATTTTTTTAATATTGGAAAACGAGCCTTTAATACCCCATAAGAACGTTCAATAACATTTCTAATTTTTGCATGTGCGTGGTTGAATTTTTCTTCGTCGGTCAATGCACGATTTCGGCGAAAATCTCCAAGCCAATACCTCACATTTCGATATGGTGCCATAAATCCACGAGTGTGTGCATACGCAGCATCACATAGATAATATTTATCTAAAATAGACAATACACACATCATCTTAAAACTATATATGTAATATAAATAATAAAGTTGAGATCGTAAATATATACCTGGAGGAGGAAGTGGAAATGGTGCATTAGCATTTGTTAAAGATTCAGACAATATTCTAGAATCATGTGCTACTCCCCATCCGGCCACGAGAAAAGTAAATACCATGTTGAAGTCACATATGGCCAAAACATTTTGATAACACTCGCCTTTTCCTCTTCCTCTATACAAATGTTGTTTCTGAACAGGGACAATAGCATGTATCAAAGTTCCATCAAGTGCACCAATCGCTCCCTATATAGAATTTAATTGTTAATAATATACATGGAAAGAAATCACAATAGAACTTGTATAATGTACCTTAAAAACTCGTCGTAATCTTTTATTACACCCTGGAATTTCTGGATTAGGATTAAAAGATGTTGGTACTATAACCTCTTTAGCAAACTCCATCATTGTTGCCAATACTTCATGAAAATACTTATGAATTGTTTGTTTCGAGTGTTGAAATCTACGCTTAATAACCGAAAAACGTTGATTGTGACCAAGCATCATAAAAAACATAGCCATTTTTCCTTCAAGGGAGATGTGTTTGCTATCTTTTAACCAACCTTTTACTCTAAAATGTGTGCAAAGTCGAACAAATGAATCACGTGACATACGTAGGAGTTCAATGCATTGTCTATCATTCCCTTGCAACAACTCTAAAGTAAAATGGTGTCCGGACATAACCGAAGTGTTATCTCTTTTTCTTTTGGGATTTCTCGGCCAAAAGTATCGAAGATATAAGAACATCACAATGAGGAGCAATAACTTTTGATTATAATCCATGATAAACCTGCACAAAAAGCTGCTCAAACACTGCACAAAAACTTCATAAAAACAGCTCAAAAACTGGACAAAAATTGCAGTAAAAAACTGCACCAAAACTGCAACAATTTACTGTAAAAAACAACTCAAAAATTGGACAAAAACTGCATAAAAACAGCAGCAAAACAGCTCTAAAAACCTACAAAAAAACAGCACAAAAACTACACAAAAAATGCAAAAAAACTGCATCAAAACAACACTAAAAACCTGCACAAAAACTGCAGCAAAACAACCCAAAAACTGCACAAAAACTGATAAAAAACAGCTTCAATTTGCCAAACTACCAATACAATACACATAACGGTTCACATAATGCGAGTCACATAACACGAATCACACCAAAAAAACAAATACCGATATCCCTCCCTACTTGAACATCCCCAATGTCGTCCCAGTCATCTTAATCCACCCTTTCAACACCTCAGGGTCCGATGGCAATGTCATTCATGCCTGTCTCATTTGTATAGACTGACCAAAAATGTTAAATGCTGCCAAAAACAAGGGATCTATAGGCTCTAACCCAACTAATTTCAACTTCTTATAGCATTCGTCAGTTGATGGTCCTTCCATGCTTTTCACCATATGCTTGAGTGCTTGTTGCATATCTTTAGCCAAATCATCTAGGGTAATGGTGGTCTTAGAGGTTTTAGCCTTTTTGTTGGGCCTAGTTTCATTATCATTAGATGTTTGAGCCTTGTTATTGGTAGGAACTTCATCATCATTTTGAAAACTTTGTTCATGAGAGTCTCCATCATCATTTTCTAGATTATGAAAGCTACCATCTTGTATCTGAAGTGTTTGGACATGTGGGGATGATGAAACTCCAGATGTTTGAGTAGATGTCCATTGATTACCACCTGTAGCACTAAGCCCTTCAAACACAGCTATGTGAAGGTTAAGATGAGGCAACAGGCGTGTTTTTAATGACATTGCCCTCGGGTGACCCTGCGCCAAATTAATAGGGACTATAATAAATACTTTTCACTTCAACATGTGACATAATACTGGAAACCTAAACAAATACACACCTTCTTAAAATCTTCCCATTCCTGAGGCGTTAAAGTGAACATATTTGTTTCTGGGTTGTATAGATTTGCAGTCTTGTTTCTCAAATAGCACCATCCTACATATTTTGATTTCATAGTATCAAAAGCATTTCTAATTTGCTTTTGAGTCAAATCCATGTGAAATTGTTCCTTGAGTTTCTTCCCTACTATAACCCAAGACTCCCTGCACAAGCTTTGTCCATTTCTACCTATCCTCCCTATTTCTTCAAGACATGTTTCTAATAAGCATTTAACAGCCTCATCCGTCCATTGTTGTCGACCATCATTAGTTTCCATCTATAATTGAATCACACATAACATACAAGACAATCAAGAATCACAATATGTATATAACATGCTGTCAAAAACTGCATAAAAATTGCAGCAATTTGCTGTCAAAAACTGCACAAAAACAGCAGCAAAACAACTCTAAAAAACTGCACAAAAACTGCACAATAACTACAGCAAAACAGCTCTAAAATCAGCACAAAACAGCTCAAAAAACTGCACAATAACATCTACTTTGTGTTCAACATTCAAGAACCTTATGTTCAACAAGTCCAACATTAATGTAATTATCTTTTATGAAATATAAACACCAATAAAATATAAACATTCAAGAACTTTAACACCAATTTTTTGTATGTATCAAGAAACAAAATTAGGTCTAAGAAATTAGGGCTAACAAACTAGAAGCAAAAATTAGGTCTAAGAAATCAAGAAGCAAAAAAGAAGTACCTGGTCGGAGGAGAAGAGGGAGGTCACCGGAAAACTGGTCGGAGGAGGAGGAGGAGGAGCGGCGTCTGAGATGGGAGATGTGGGAGGGGCTGATGTCTGTGTGCGTATATGATATGAGGGAGGAGTAGGGTTTTTGTGAAGATGTTATAAGAATGAGATCCGTATCTTATTTTTTAAGATGAAAGAAGCCGACTTCAGATCTTTTTAAAAAAACAAACAAACAGTCTTCAAGGGTAACGTCTGCGTGCCTGTAGACATTAGCTCCCTTGAAGATGTTTGAAGAAAAAACAAACACCCTTTTAACGTGCTAAACGTAATTAAGTTTTTTTTTTACAATTTTTACTCGAACATGTTTTTAAGTTTATAAAAAAGATTAAAAAACCAAAAAAATAAACATTCTTTTATATAATTACTTTAGTAGAACAATTATATAAATTATTTATTTTATTAACATTTTATTTATTTTTAAATTTTAGAACTAAAATACATGATTAGTTAAATAGAAAAAAAAAATTAAAAATCTTACACTTTTCACACGTTTAACACGTGAAAATCTATTTATACACTAACTTTACTTTACCCATAAAAAAATGTAATCAATCCAAACACTTGGTAATCTGGAGTTAGGTCAAAGTGCCAAACATACCGTCATTCCATATCTCGTCATCGTCACATCTATGATCGATCATACCAGTTCTGCACTCTACCTCACACTCTCTCCTCTCAATCGCCATGGATAGACTTCATAAACAACAGGTTACCTTTATCTCTACTATTATGGAACATCATGTTCACCATACATATTTGATCTTGTAGATCATCAATTTCATTCAATCATACTTGTGTTAATGCTCACGAGCTTGTTTTGTGTCATTCGGTAATAGAATCTGTGTTCAATTGATCAATCTGTTGAAGATTAATTGCGTTGTTGTTGTTTTTGAAATTGATTTGGTTGAATTAGGTTATCAATTGATTCGTTATGCCTGATAATGATCACGAGCTTTTTCGTTGTGTTATTATGTGATAGTATTTGTGTTCAGTTGATGAATTAGTTGAAGGTTGATTGCGTTGTTGTTTTGAATTTGATTTGGTTGAATTAGGTTATCAATTGATTCGTTATGCCTGATGATGATCACGAGCTTTTTCGTTGTGTTGTTATGTGATAGTATTTTTCTTCAGTTGATGAATTAGTTGAAGGTTGATTGCGTTGTTGTTTTTGAAATTGATTTGGTTGAATTAGGTTATCAATTGATTCGTTATGCCTGATAATGTTCATGAGCTTTTTCGTTGTGTTATTATGTGATAGTATTTGTGTTCAGTTGATGAATTAGTTGAAGGTTGATTGCGTTGTTGTTTTTGAAATTGATTTGGTTGAATTAGGTTATCAATTGATTCGTTATGCCTGATAATGATCACATGCTTTTTCGTTGTGTTGTTATGTGATAGTATTTGTGTTCAGTTGATGAATTAGTTGAAGGTTGATTGCGTTGTTGTTTTGAGTTTGATTTGGTTGAATTAGGTTTTCAATTTGATTCAATTATACCTGATAATGATCGCGTGCTTTTTCGTTGTGTTATAATGTGATAGTATTTGTGTTCAGTTGATGAATTAGTTGAAGGTTGATTGCGTTGAGGATTTGCGTTGTTGTTTTGAGTTTGATTTGGTTGAATTAGGTTATCAATTGATTCGTTATGCCTGATAATGATCACGAGCTTTTTCGTTGTGTTATTATGTGATAGTATTTGTGTTCAGTTGATGAATTAGTCGAAGGTTGATTGCGTTGAGTATTTGTGTTGTTGTTTTTGAAATTGATTTGGTTGAAATAGGTTTTCTCAATTTGATTATCACGAGCTTTTTCGTTGTGTTATTATGTAATAGCATCTGTGTTCAATGATGAATTAGTTGAAGGTTGATTGCGTTGAGTATTTGCGTTGTTGTTTTTGAATTTGATCTTGTTGAATTAGGTTGTCAATTTGATTCGTTATGCCTGATAATGATCATGAGCTTTTTTCGTTGTGTTATTATGTATCAGTAATAGTATCTGTGTTCAATGATGACTTAGTTAAAGGTTGATTGCGTTGAGTATTTGCGTTGTTGTTTTTGAAATTGATTTGGTTGAAATAGGTTATCAATTTGATTCGTTATGCCTGATAATGATCATGAGCCTTTTCTTTGTGTTATTATGTAATAGTATTCGTGTTCAGTGATGAGTTGGTTGAAGGTTGATTGCGTTGAGTATCTGCGTTGTTGTTTTTGAATTTGATTTGGTTGAATTAGGTTATGAATTTGATTCGTTATGCCTGATAACGTTCATGAGCTTTTTCGTTGTGTTATTATGTGATAGTATTTGTGTTCAGATGATAAATTAGTTGGAGGTTAATTGCATTATTTTTTGTGAATTTGTTTTGGTTGAATCAGGTTTCTCTTCGAGGATCGAGTGCGAAGGAGATCACTCGAGATGCGTTACTTGAGAAGGTTGAACAGGAGAGGGAGTTTCGCAATTATATGCGGCGTGCTACTGCTGCTTCACTTTTTATTCAGGTTTTTATTTGTCTTTGTTTGAAATTAAGAATAAATTGAGGACTTATATTATCATTAAGAGCTGAACAATTGGTGTCATGACATTATTCACTTTATGCCCTACAATGTTGTGATCGACTTTTTGTGGAATTATGTGTAGAGGGTTTGGAGGCGTTATATTTTTATGAAGTTGACAGCTGTACATATCCGAGACGAGTGGCAGGAGATGGTTAAATGTTATTCAGTTCCCATGAGTAGAGTTTGGATTTCCAACGACCTGTTGAGACCGTTTCTTTTCTTTGTTACAACTTTAGCAACTCGAGGTCGGAGATTTGCGGATAGAGATGTAGAGTGTATGCAGATTTGCTTCAAAATTCTTCTGGAGAGCATAAACTCCAGTGGTATGCTTTTACTGTGTTAATGTCAGTTTTTATCTTTAATTCTTGTTGGTTCTTTTGTTTCATTTTTTAAAGAAGTTTATCGGCAGTGAAAGTTCAAAATTAATAATTTAATGCCTTTACATTTAGTTATGATATTAAACATCAAACTGAATTCTGTTTCCTTAATTGACCCTTTTCTTTTGAAGATCCACAGAGAAACTTTTGTACTCCTGCCACATCTAGCATCGAAGAGCGAAGAACATGGAGATATCAAGCAAAGAAATTGATTTCCCTGTGTTTACTCATTCTCTCAGAATGTGATTACTCAGATAAAGAAGGAAACCAACATATCGTTCTTACATCTATGGCAATGCGGTTTGTCGTTAGCTTGACCGATTTAAAAACTTGGAAAGCCCATAATGATCTAACCTTGAAAGATGCAGATACAGCAGTCAAAGATCTAGTTTGTTACATGTGCAGTGAGAAAATTCAACTTTACATTTCCATCAGAAAGTATCTTGGTAGATTGGAAGTTCCTTTTTCGTCAAAACCGAAAACAGTTGGTCATACCGATGATAGATTCTTGATTACCGCAAGTGCGATAACTTTGGCACTAAGACCGTTTAATAATGACAACATGAATTTGCAGTTTGCTGCTGAACAGTACTGTGTGCTTCTGCTCACAATTCCGTGGTTTACTCAACGTCTGCCAGCTGTGCTGTTGTCTGCTATAAAACATAAATCTATCTTATCACCTTGCTTCAGGGAAATATTGGTAAGACCTGTGGGAATGCATTCTAAAAACATGTTATAACCATAGTTATTAAAGGCGCTAGGCGCACTCAAGGCGCATAGGTCTTGCCTGCGGCCTAGGCGCAAAGCGCAAAAGAAGCGAGGGCCTGAGAAAAATAAAGCGCATAATGAAAAAAAAAATTAAAATATATTATGTATTAGAAAAAGAATACTATTCTTTAAATAAAATAACCAAAATCTATTATATAACACTTTATATCATCTATTTAGTACAAAAAAGTTTTAAACTATTAGTGTATTAGTGTAGAAAAGTAGTTTTCCTTAGATAAAAGAAGAAATCTGGCTAGAATCTTGTCGGAATTTAGAGAATTTGGCCGGAACTCTCCGGAATCTAGGAATCTCGTCGGAATGTGTGCCTAAACCATCACCTGGAGAATTAAAGCGCAATTTCTTCGACTTAAAGCGCAACTGACTCCCCTCGCCTGAAAAATGAGCCTAGGCGCAAGAGGCGATGGCTTTTAACAACTATGGTTATAACATCATAAATGATAATGATAATTTTAATTTTATGTACATTACATTATATGACCTTTTTTCATCTGCGCATGCAGTTAAGATTTCTTAGTGCACCGTGTATAATGTATTACTTTATCTTTGTATCTAAATAACATGTATGTTTAGGGCTGCAAACGAACCGAACGTTTAGTGAACAGTTCGTGAACCATTCCAGGGGAGGTTCGTTTGTGTTTGTTCGTTCGTTTAATACATGAACGAACACGAACAAGAACTTTGGTTCATTTAGTTCAATGAACGAACATGAACATAGACCGTGTTCGTTTATTTATGTTCGTGAACGTTCGGTAGCGTGTTCATTTTATTTTATTTAAACACTTCAAAATTCCGACAAATAAAATATTTAATAAGTATTAATGCATTATATATTTTGTTTGTGTACGTTTGTTTCCATTTGTGTTCATGAACACTAGTTTGTGTTCATGATCGTTTGTTTGAGTTCGTTGCCTAAAATTAACAAACGAGCACAAACGAACACGAACACTTTAATTTCCTTAACGAACACGAACACAAACATAAAATCTCATTCGGTAACTGTTAATGAACAGTTTATGAACACATATATTTCCTTAACAAACAAACAAACACGAACAAGGTCTTGTTTGTGTTTGTTCGGTTCGTTTGCAGCACTATGTATGTTGGTCGGGTGATGGGGTACTGACTAACAATTAATCGGGATTAATATATATAGTTACAATATTACACTTAACTACCATCTAGATATATAAAGTACAATATATATATATATATATATATATATATATATATATATATATATTCTAACACTTTTAACGTCTGAGTTAATTATTCGTTAAGTACACATTTTTTTGTGAACTTTATAATAATACTGCATTAACATATAAGGCATGAGAAGCTGATCAATGTTTGGCAGGTGATGGCAGATATCAAAAGAGAGGGTATTAAAAGAGATCTCAAATTTGAATAATATGGAACAGAGTTCAAGTACAAAAACGTTGCCACCTGTCGGTTGGGCACTTGCAAACATCTTTTGTCTTGCAATAGTGGCAGACAGCAATTCAAACAATTCCGGAAGGTTCACTCAAGATCTAGATTTTTCATCTTTCATTCGGGTTGTTATCGTTTTCGCTGAAAACCTATTAACTTACTTCGAGGAAGTTGAATGGACCCAAATTAATAGCGAGTCGTTGATTGAATTAGCCCAGAAACAGTCAAATATATTATACACAGATTTACTGAAGCCCGTTTGTCAACAATGGCATTTGATGAAGCTGTTGACCTTTGTCAAAGATCCATCCATTCAGAAAGCTGACGAGAAGTGTGAATTAACAGACGTTGCGTATTATTATTCTTGTATGCTTAGAATATTCACCATCCTTAATCCAGTGACCGGGTCAATGCATATTCTCAATATGCTCTCATTTACACCTGGATTTCTTTTAAATCTGTGGGGCCCGCTTGAAAAGTCATTTTTCCCTAAATTAAGTTCCGTATCCGGGACTAACTTTTCCAATAATAATAATAGTAACGCTATTGAAGACTGGAGGGATGGGATTTCTAAGAAGAAGAAAAAGTGGGTCAACGTTTTAAATAAAATAACGGGAAAATCGCAAGGAGACGTTGAACAGATAGAGTCTGTTACTGTTAGCAACCTCGGTACTCAAATTGGGGATGACCCGTCTGATGTATGGGATATTGAGCCTTTGAGGAAGGGTCCTGACGGTTTAACCGCCGATGATACTCATCTAATCCACCTCTTTTGTGCTACTTATTCGCACTTGTTGCTCGTTGTTGATGACATAGAGTTCTATGAGAAACAGGTAGTGTGATTCTTTCCCTAAAATATCCATCTCGTGGTCCAAACTACTTTTTTTTAATTAAGGAAATCGCATTGTGTAGACACTAGCCCAAAAGTTTTTGAGTCCAGTTCCCAGTCCAGTTTGGGACTGAAACGTTTCCAGACATGCACATGGATGCAAACGAACGGAACAATTCGTTTGGTAAAAAAATATATGTGCTCACGAACTATTCATGAACATTTACAGAACAAGATTTTATGTCTGTGTTCGTTCGTTAAGGAAATGAACATCTTCGTGTTCGTTTGTGTTCATTTGTTAAGTATAGGCAACGAACACAAACTAATGTTCATGAACACAAATGGAAACAAATGAACACAAACAAACGTTCATGAATAGAATATATAAAACACTGACACTTATTAAATATTTGGTTGGAGTTTTAATGTATTTAAATATAATAACAAAACCAAAAACACTAATGAACTATCGACCACAAACGAACACGTTACCGAACGTTAATGAACATAAATGAACGAATGCGGCCTCATTTCATGTTCATTCATTTACCTAAACGGACGAAATTTCTTGTTCGTGTTCGTTCGTATATTAAACGAACACAAACGAACTTCATGCCGAACAATTCACAAACTGTTTCGCTCAACGTTCGGGTCCTTGGAAGCCCTATGCACCAGACCAACACCGAACCACTACCATATGGTCTAATTCTCTGCTCTGTCCGATTCGTTTTTTGGACCATTGCACACCCTATTATTGCTATTTTTATATTTTTATTTGAAGTTAATAAGTTTAAGTTGGGAATGGAGCAGGTTCCATTTACACTGGAGCAGCAACGCAGAATTGCATCGATGCTGAATACTTTAGTTTACAATGCTCTGTCTAATAATGTTTCCCGCCAAAATCGTCCTCTTATGGATGCTGCTGTTCGGTGTCTACATTTGTTGTATGAAAGGGATTGTAGGCACCAGTTTTGCCCCCCTGATTTGTGGCTTTCTCCAGCTAAAAGGAACAGGCCGCCGATTGCTGTTGCGGCAAGAACTCATGAAGTTATGTCGGCTAATTTAAGACCTGATGATTCATTGGCGATTTCAAGCATGCACTCTGTTATCACTACCACCCCACATGTTTTTCCTTTTGAAGAGAGGTAATTGCAAGTTGATGTGGTTAGTTAAATCCATAATTTCGTAATTTGCATTTAGATTATGAAGATTTAACTTTGTATAATCTACCTGTGATGTGGTCATTTAATATTCTAAATGCTCGGAAAATGCTCACTCGATTGTAAAATGTGAACGAGCCGATCGGCTTGGTTCGGTTTGTAAATGAGCCAAATACGAGCAAAGGTCCGCTCGGTTCGGCTCGAATATTTTCAATTTATTTTAATATATATATGTGTGTTTATATATATGTATAATTTTTATATGTATAAATATATAATTATTTTTATAATTATCACCATATTGAATATTGAAATTGTAAGTGGATTTAGCCCAAATTATCAATAGCCCAACACCAAATCTAAGTCATTAAACCTAATTTCTTTTGGTTTTGACTTCACATATTCACCGATGGTTGCTTAGACTTTAAGATGTTTTTTTGTTTTTTGTTTTTGAATGAAACAATTTTATATTTGTATTTGTTTAACTTATATGCATGCATCTTTAGTGAGTGACAATTGAGCGAAAACGAGCAACATTTTGAGCGAAACAATTCTAAATGAAACAATGGTGACATTTAGATTTGAAGTCTTTGTATTAAAATTTAGAGTTAACTGCCATTTTCGTCCCTGTGGTTTGGTCACTTTGGCCATTTCAGTCCATTTTTCAAAAATGCGCCATTTTCCTCCCCGACGTTCTGGAAAGGTGCCATTTCAGTCCATAAATCATAACCCAGTTAAGTCAGTTAGTAAATAAGGACTGATTGTGTAAATTTGTAACATAAAGGACTGATTGTGTAAATTTGTAACACCACCACCACTAGCCCTGCCACCACCACCACCACTCCGCTGCCACCACCACCACCACCGCCATCACCGCCACCACAGCCACTGCCACCACCACCACCACAGCCACCACCGCCACCACCGCCACCACCGCCACCACAGCCACTGCCACCACCGCCACCACAGCCACTGCCACCACCGCCACCACAGCCACACCGCCACCACAGCCACTGCCACCACCGCCACCACCGCGACTACGGGATCTTGTGCGATTATCACGTCTTACCACCGGAGATACACCAATCCATCCATCATTGTTCATCAACAGTCACCGTTCATCATCGTCATCATCTCCGTCAACGATCACAACGATCACCAAGCATATCACCACCACTGTGTTTGGAGTTCTCGATTTACGGATGAAGATGATTACCGGAGACGAGAAGTGTAACCATGGATTTTTAACTCTGTTATAAGAAAAGAAGCGAGATGATGAAAATATATATAGGGTCGAAGATTAAGAAGCGATAGGATAGGAAAGGAAGCATGTTTTATCTTCAAGCTCCCGTCTGAGGTACGAGCGCTTTATCTACCCAAACACTTCATCCCCCCAAATTCAGCCCCTCTTCTCCAGCCCTCGCCCCCATTTCTTATCTTCCACATCCTTATCTGATCGCAGCAGAAGCATTATCATCGTCAACGCCCAACCCACACCCACGCCCAATTCTGAGGACTGAGGAGCAACCCATCTCCTTGGTCAGTCAAGAAAACGTCCCTCTTGAAGGCGTCATTCAATTCGAAAAACCAGATACCGCTTCCCGTTTCAGGAAATGGGGGTACGCACTCTTGTTCTTTTTTCTATATCTGTTTGCTTCTAACTTGTTATCTCTCTCATCAGTCATGTTGCTCTCCTTTCTGGTGGTGATGTGTTGGCCATACTCTTGTTCTCCGCAATAGGAAGATTTAGTCATGGTTTCTCTGTTTTTGATGCTGAAACTTTGAAAACTGCTGACCCTTTTATTGCTGGTCTGTCTGTCTATCTTTTTTGCTTTACTTAATTAATTCACACCATCCTTTTAGAAACATACTTACACTTTATGTAATTTTATTCGTATTGTGGGGGGCAGGGTGGTTTTTGAGTGCTTATTCGTACTGTGTTTTAGTTGTTAAAATGGATTTGTTATATAAACCATGGATGATGATGACTGAAAGAATTGAAATGGTGAAGATGAAGATGATGATGACTGAGAATTGAAATGGTGAAGATGGAGGTTTCAATTCTTTCAGTCATCATCATCCATGGTTACACTTCTCGTCTCCGGTAATCATCTTCATCCGTAAATCGAGAACTCCAAACACAGCGGTGGTGATGTGCTTGGTGATCGTTGTGATCGTTGACGGAGATGATGACGATGATGAACGGTGACTGTTGATGAACAATGATGGATGGATTGGTGTATCTCCGGTGGTAAGACATGATAATCGCACAAGATCCCGTAGTCGCAGTGGTGGCGGTGGTGGCAGTGGCTGTGGTGGCGGTGTGGCTGTGGTGGCGGTGGTGGCAGTGGCTGTGGTGGCGGTGGTGGCAGTGGCTGTGGTGGCGGTGTGGCTGTGGTGGCAGTGGTGGCAGTGGCTGTGGTGGCTGTGGTGGTGGTGGTGGCAATGGCTGTGGTGGCGGTGGTGGCTGTGGTGGCGGTGGTGGTGGTGGTGGCAGCGGAGTGGTGGTGGTGGCAGGGCTAGTGGTGGCGGTGTTACAAATTTACACAATCAGTCCTTATTTACTAACTGACTTAACTGGGTTATGATTTTTGGACTGAAATGGCACATTTCCAGAACGTCGGGGAGGAAAATGGCGCATTTTTTAAAAATGGACTGAAATGGCCAAAGTGACCAAACCACAGGGACGAAAATGGCAGTTAACTCTAAAATTTAATTTAAAATTGAAACTGAGCAAAACTGAGCTGCTCGGTTGTAAACCAATTAAGTTCGAGCAACATTTTCTGCTTGTTTCCTTAAATTCGAACAGAGCCTAGCCGCTCGCTTTCAATTCAAGCAGACGCTCGCTCGGTTCAGTTTGGCTCGACTCATGAACAGCCCTATAAATTAACATTTTTAAAAGTTGTTTCTACCTGTTGAATTGTTTCTTACAAAATTAAGTAATGATTTTCATTTTCTTGGCAATTAAATAACTGAAAAAGTTTGTTCTTTTGCCAGAGTTCAGATGTTTAGAGAACTTATCAGCATGGACAAAGCATCTAGGAGAATGGCTGGTGAAATTGTGGGTCCCGGTCCGCAAGCCGTTGAGGTAGTAATTCGACGTAGTCATATTGTTGAAGATGGATTCCAGCAACTAAATTCTCTCGGGTCAAGACTAAAGTCTAGCATCCATGTCTCGTTTGTTAGTGAAACTGGTCTCCCTGAGGCTGGGCTAGACTACGGTGGTTTATCAAAAGAATTTCTAACTGACATCGCAAAAGCCGCTTTTTCCCCCGAGTAAGTTGAAAATGATTTCTAGAGGCGACATTTTTCTACTCCTTTATGTGGAAAATGGATCAATTCTGGTTGTATTTGATTGATAACGGGTCACACTAAAATTTAGCTAAATATGAAACGGTGCAAAAGTTGCCCAAATTTTCTTACTTTTATTCTAAAAAGTTAATATTGATTAGGTTCAAGAGCTCGGCTCGGTTCGAGCTTTTATTTTCAAAGCTCCAGCTCAGCTCGTTGGTAGTTTCTATAGCTCGAGCTCGGCTCGTTTATTATCTTTATCTATTAATGAATATATTAAATAAAAGTAATATAAATAATAGACTTGTTTAGGCTCGCGAGCTCGATAAGTGAAGCTCAGGCTTGGGTTCGTTTACTAAACAAGCTTATTTTTATTTTAGGTTCGGGCTCGGCTTGTAAACAAGTTTAAATAAGTTCGGCTTGGCTCGTATACTAGACAACTTTAAATTAGGGTTAAATGTTATCAACTATTGATCCAAAACTCATATTACACCAAGGCTCGATAAGGCTTGACGAGCCTGACGAGCTTCACATGCCAGGCTCGAGCTCGGGCTCGATAAATAAACGAGCTTTATGTGTTGGGAGGGTGGCCTACCTGACCCGACTCTTTTTCATCTTTACATAGAAGCTTACTGTAACTGTTTTGACCTGTTATTTTGCCTGCCTGTTTTGCTACCTATGATAATTTCAGTATCTTAAATTTTTTGACTTTTAAAGTATTAATTTCCCTGATCTTTGTTTTCTAGTTATGGTTTATTCACACAGACCTCAACTTCAGACAGACTTCTAATTCCAAATTCGGCTGCAAGATTATTGGATAATGCCATACAAAAGATAGAGTTTCTTGGAAGAGTTGTTGGCAAAGCGCTCTATGAAGGAATATTACTAGATTATTCTTTCTCACATGTTTTTGTACAAAAGCTGCTAGGTCGCTACAGCTTTATTGATGAGCTGTCAACACTAGATCCGGAACTTTACAAGAACCTTATGTATGTTAAGGTAAGCGTTTATTACAGATTAACTAGTGGGTTACCATCCGCGCTCCACAGCGGGTTCGAAACGTAGATAAAAAGAAGCAAATCACGAGAGTTAAAGTTGTTTGATGTTTTAGTTAAGGGGCTAAACATGTCATTGTTAAAGTTGAGGGGCTAAACATGTCATTATTAAAGTTGAGGGGCTAAAGTTGTTAATTATTAAAGTTGAGGGGCTAAACATGTCATTATTGAAATTGAGGGATTAAACATGTCATTAATGAAATTGAGGAGCTAAAGTTGTTTATTATTAAAGTTGAGGGGCTAAAGTTGTTTTAGTTAAGGGGTTAAACATGTCATTATGTCATTATTAAAGTTGAGGGGCTAAAGTTGTTTTCTAAGTAGCACTGGAACGGGTACGGGATCGGGGTACGGGGACGATACGGGAACGAGGAACGGCAAAACTCAAAATTTCAAGATACGGGTACGGCAATAAAAAATATAAAAAAATAAAAATATATTAAACAAATTCCAAAAATACTACATCTTCCAAAGGTAATTAATTATCAATAATCAAATCATTTTCAAATTCCGGTTCATCTAGTGAGAGATCGGCAATCGATAGAGAATTAGAGATGATGAGAGTTTAGAGATTAGAGAAGCCGAATATGATAGGTCTATTTATTTAATGACCGGTTGTGGAATTTGAAAGGGTTAAAACCCTAAAATTAAATGGAAATGGGCTGGATACTTCTACCAGATACGTCCCCGACATTGGAAACGTTTAGAAAACGTCCCCGACGAGTACCCATGGTGTTTCCGTCCCCGACAAGTACCCGATACGGGTACGGCCACATAAATGGAGTCCCCGTGCTACATAGGTTGTTTTAGTTAAGGGGCTAAACATGTCATTATTAAAGTTGAGGGGCTGAAGTTGGTTAATGTCAAAGTTGAGGGGCCAGAGTTGGTTGATGTGTTAAAGTAGATATTTGTAGTATATATAAATTAAATTGTGGCAGTGTAAACTTTTTTGTATTGTAATATATTAACACAATTCCATAAAACAATATAGTGAATTAGTGATGTATATTTACTCATTTTATTGCAGCATTATGATGGTGATGTCAAGGATTTGTCACTAGATTTTACAGTTACTGAAGAATTACCTGGAAAACGACATGTTGTAGAACTTAAAGCTGGTGGTAAGGATGTCAGTGTAACAAATGATAACAAGTTGCAATACATATATGCTATGGCAGATTACAAACTTAACCGACAGGTATGTGTTATATACTTATATTAAGTCTATTATATGAGTATATGATCTTAGCATTAAACTTTTTAAAGCTAATTTATATTCTTGATGCACATATGTCAGGTGTTGCCACTTTCAAATGCCTTTTGTAGAGGATTAACGGATCTTATATCCCCGTCTTGGTTGAGATTGTTTAATGCCGGTGAATTCAATCAGGTATATAAGTATATTATTATTTTGGGGCGTATTTGAATTTGACTTCAAAGGATAATATCGTTTGCTGATGTGAGATGTCTGTTTTAAGCTTCTTTCTGGTGGCAATCATGACATTGATGTTGATGATTTGAGGAGTAATACACGGTACACCGGCGGTTACACTGAAGGAAGTCGCACAGTAAAGCTCTTCTGGGAGGTATACATTCATCCTATACACGGGTTTTCCATCTTAAAAGCTTATTTTCATTCCGAGTAGTTATTAATGACATTTTGCTGGGCTCAGGTTATTAGAGAATTTGAGCCAAAAGAACGTTGTATGCTCATGAAGTTTGTGACAAGTTGTTCCCGGGCTCCATTGCTTGGCTTTAAACACCTACAGCCAAGTTTTACCATTCACAAGGTATTATTTTTAACTTTCGTTCTCTGTATTATTACCTCTTTAGTTCCACCCTAAAGTTTGTGAGTAAACCTTTATCAATGATAGGGCTGTAATCGAGCCAAACCAAGCCAAGCCGAGCCGAGCCAGATTGGGCTTGAGCTCGAGCTCGAACTTAAACGAGCCAGCTCAGTTCGGCTCGTTTTATTATGGAGCTGAAAAGTCGAGCTCGAGCTCAGCTCTTAAAATGTTCAAGCCGGCTCGTTATTATAATTATTATTTTTTTTATATTTTTTACAAGTATTGATAACATAAATAAAAAAATAACATAGTTTATGTATTATTTTTGCTTTTTCTAATATTTTAAAGACAAAAAAGTCATATTAAAAATATTATTATTGTTATTGTTATTATTATTGTTATACGCGTGCTTTCTCTCTCATCTATCTCGTAGGAGATGATATAGCATGTATACATTATGAACCAAGTAGAAGAAGAAAATAACTTTTGATTTAATTCCGTATATAGGTTGCATGTGATTTACCTCTTTGGGCCTCGTTTGGAGGACAAGATGTGGACCGTCTTCCGTCAGCTTCAACGTGCTATAATACTCTTAAGGTATCCCATTCAGTTTTTGCAAACTTATAATACAGAAAATAATACACACACACACATGTGGGTGTCTGTGTATGCATTATGTTGGTTCTGTTTTTGTCATCTTTTTGAAGTAGTTAGTAACTTAGTTATATTATCTTCATCTTTATTTCGTTGTATGCAGCTTCCGACTTACAAAAGGTCAAGCACGTTGAGAACAAAGCTACTATATGCCATCAATTCCAATGCAGGATTTGAACTTTCATAAATATTCAAAACAGTATGTGCATAGGTAAACCCCCTTTAGTTTCTGTATGTTTGCTACACATTATATATGGCTTGAGTGGCAAAAACCACAAATGAAAAAAAGCCTTATTTAGCAGGCCTTGAGATGGATGCGCTTTAATATTCATGGGAAAATGTCACAGAATAATAACCAAGTTTTAAAAGTGTTCTAATTAGGTCACTCGTATCGTTTTTGTATTAGATAAAAAGTTAGTTGAAAAAATGTGTTAATTCTTAATCGGCTCAACCGAAGACTACATATTATTATAGGTCATCTTTCTGCGACTCCTGGCTAGAAACTTAACATTTAGTTGCTTAACTGTAACCGCTCCTAAAAGAACGTTATTGTTGCATGCAACATGTTCATATGATCATGTCATACCAGTTATAAATTAGCATTTTCCTACATACTACTACCTAAGACGTGTGTAACTTGTGTTTTTTTGCTTGTAAATATTTATACGAGGGTGATACGGAACTAATTCCCCATCGTCTCTAAAACCTATTTTTTCTCCTCTTCACAGGACAAGATATCTGAAAGTTCAAATCTCATGCTGATGTAAAGACGGCTATTTCCCTCTATTTCGAGAGTTGTATAATTTGCGTTGCGCTGTAAATAATATCACAACTTTTTGTAGAAGTTCATCTAATCTAAACAAGAACTAGCAGAAAACCTGATCTATACTTTCGTAAATTGGCTGGTGTGTTGTCATTGGTCGTTATGAAGCTGTATTTTTTAAAATCAATCTGGTTGTGATTGTTTCTTCATTCGTATGAACTTTCTACTAGGGTGGTAAGTTACATAGAACTTAAGCATACGTTTATCAAATGAGTTATATAGGTCACCTGTTTATTTTCGGGTCGGGAACAAGCACTCTAAATGAAAAACCCCCCCTATTATTATGAGACAAGACACATCGGTTACAGGAGCACATAAATAAAAATACAGAAGTGAAGCATCCATATCTACAACAACATTATGTTCTATGCAGAAACATCAATTAATGTTTGAGCTGTGGTCGCTAACGCGCACCTTAACGCATTAAAAGCTGGAATGCTTCATTATCAGTCTCAACCGCATACGCATATCCAAGATTGTTTGCATGATACCGAAACTCATCTAATTCCTTTGATGGAACTTGAATACCAACTAAAACATTTGCCCCCATTTCTCCCTGCAAACACGAACAAACCGAGCTTGCTTGCTTTAGATTCACCAACATCGCAAACGTAAAACAGAAATTTTTCACTTTGTTGAAAACTCAAACCTGTGCACGGTAATGAAACAAGCTAATATTCCAACGCGGGCTAAACGCGTGCAAGAATTTCATCAAAGCCCCTGGCCTCTCAGGAAAAACAAACCGACAAAGAAGCTCATTTTCAACGTTAGTTCTCCCTCCCATCTGAAAGTCAGAGTAGTTTATTGTTGGTTTTCAACAATATTATTGTAATAATATTGTTTTTTTTTTCGAAATGATACCACATTTAACTTTAATGAAAAAATGCATCATGTAAAAGACAATATAAAAGAGAAGAATGTTACCAGATGGCGTAAATGATCCTTAACCATATCGTTATTACTAAATTCGATAGTTTTTAGTTTATACGACTCCATTCTCTCCACCATTGCTTGGAGTTCAAATTTTGTATGAAGACCAACGCTATAACAAATCAGAATACAAATTTTAATTCGAAGTTAAAATCAAAATACGCTAGAAAACAAATTTAACGCTTATATAAATAAAGGTCCTTGCCTGTACAGAACTAGAGCTTGTTTCCTTTCAGATTCGTATCTATACTTGAACTCGGTAATATTCATCTTTCCAATCTGCCAACACAAATTATTATTTTAAATAACGTTTAATGGTTTTCAAAAAGAGAAAAAAAAACTGACCAGTTCGGCAAACTGTTTAAAACTTCCAGGTTCCTCTGGCATGAAAGTTGCAAGAACAGCCTCTCGTTGTCTACCAACGTTTGCGAGTTCAGTTACTAGTCTTAATCTATCAAAATTCATGTTGGCCCCACTAGTTATCGCTACAACGTTTATATCCTTAAGATTATAATACTTGCAATATGCTTCTGCGCCAGCAAGAGCAAGGGCACCTGCTGGTTCTAGAATGCTCCTTTTCTCCTCAAACATGTCCTGCAAAATATATACTTAAATCAATAACTAAAAGATGGAAAAAAGAACAAACACAAAAGTAAAAAGACATGTCTAAAGAGTATATAGGAGTTTTATAAATATGGTTTAAAAACTTCTAATTCAGTTGATGGATCATTTAACCACAGAACTTGTTCTTTGGATAGGTTATCTCCAAATATATTTATTGGTCTTAAGTTCCAATGCATATGTGCACACTTATGGGGTGTTTGGAAGTGCCTATTTAAATATATTTTGGTTTTTTAAAGGGATTAGAGTTAACGGCCATTTTCGTCCGTGTGGTTTGTCCAATTATGCCAGTATGCCGGTTCCGTCAAAAAACTAACGTCTGTTAAAACTGTGGCTTAATGAAGGGTAAAAAAAAAACATTTTCCTTTTACTGAAAAGGGGTGGGATTTTAATAGGGTTTAAAAAAGGGAAAATAAAAGAAAATTGAAAAATACCATTTTTACCCTTCATTAAACAGCAGGTTTTAACAAACGTCAATCTTTTGGACGAAACTGGCATGTTTCAAGAATGTCAAAGACTGAAATGGTACATATTTGAATTTTGGCCTGGACTGGCATAATTGGACAAACCACACGTACGGAAATGACAGTTAACTCAAGGGATTATGTTAATCTGCTTGTTTTAGGGCAATATAAGGTATTTTCAATAATAAAAATTTAAGATTGCTTATTTCAGATCAATTATCATTGACATACAAAAGTACAAGTTTAACCCAAGGTGAAATGAGGTGTTTCAATGACTTCTGCTTATTATTTATATAAGCAATCACAAACACCCCCAGTTATAAATTTTTATGAGAATATTCAAACAGCAAGGAAATGAACTCACTTTGATGGACGCACAGATGGCATCACGACTGACAAGAACAAC
The DNA here is from genome assembly GCA_030545235.1 of Helianthus tuberosus. Classification (NCBI taxonomy): domain Eukaryota; kingdom Viridiplantae; phylum Streptophyta; class Magnoliopsida; order Asterales; family Asteraceae; genus Helianthus; species Helianthus tuberosus. The sequence continues at coordinate 62,173 of JARYGA010004772.1, read as the reverse complement.
TCCGTCAATCAATTCCCTGCACAAACGGAAAGTTTCTGAACCGACCTCTTTAACAGCAACACCGTCTGCAAAGCCTCCCACTTGGTCAAGCATTACTCTTTGACCATGATGTAATGATAAAGCCATTGCATTTGCATCAGCTGGCTCTACACCAATGATACGTACCTGTATAATAAATTTCAGTAAGTGATAATCTATGAAACTACATTATTCACTGTGCATGTCTACAAAGTTAAAAAAACACTATGTCTAAGGAAATAAAAACTAATAAAACATTTGCAAGATTAGATGATCATTATCTTAAACATGTTATTTATCATGACAACCAGAACTACATAAAATTCAAGTTTCTTAAGTATTCTACAGTAAACTTTAACTTATTCCAGGACAAGACTTTCATCTATAAACATACACGGATACATGTTTAACTTTAAAAAAAAAGAGTAAAATGCCATTTCCGTCCCTGAGGTTTGGCTACTTTTGCGACTTTCTTCCAAAGGTTTGTTTTTCCGCATCTTGATTCAAAAGGTTTGAAATCTTGCCATTTTCATCCAACTCGTTAACTCCATCCATTTTTTAAATTTTAAGTCAAGGGTATTTTTGTCTTTTTAGACATTTTTGTGATGATTAAAGGGTTTGGGTGGGGAGAAAGTCAACAGAGGTGGATCTTTATTTCTTATAGTGTTTTTTTTATTTTAATAAAAAAATGTCTAAAAAGACGGAAATGTCCCTCATTTAACGGAGAAAAATGGATGGATTTAACGAGTCGGATGAAAAAGGCAAGATTTAAACCTTTTGGATCCAGATGCAAAAAGACTAACCTTTGGACAAAAATTGCAAAACTGGCCAAACCTCATGGACGAAATTACGAAAATAACATTTTACTCAAAAACTAATCTACAAGTGGAGGAAATTTATTTATGTATATGTCAACAAAATTTTAATAAACTAGAGTACAAGGTACTTTACAGCAAAACTCACTTACCTCTGGCGATACCCGCTTCACATAGGCAGCAATACCAGCTATCAAACCGCCACCACCCACAGGCACAAATATGGCGTGAATCGGACCTTGCATTTGTCGCACAATCTCCATTCCGACAGTCCCCTGCCCCATTATAATATCCGGGTGATCAAAAGGAGGAATAAACGTTCGGTTCTCACTCTCACCTCTTCTTTTAGCATATGCCTGTGCTTCATCATAAGAATCACCTTCAAGAACAACTGTTGCACCTAACCTCTTAACCGATTCCCACTATATGCATCATCCAACAAAGAAATTTCCATAAGGTTAGGCATGAAAAAAATAACTGTCTTATAGCTGTATAAGTTTATATGTAATCATAATCACGTTCCATCAAACATTCAAACAAACCTTGATACGAGGCGTGGTAATTGGCATGACGATCACAGCATCGCAGCCTAGTGTCTTGGCTGCTAATGCAACCCCTTGAGCATGATTTCCAGCTGATGAGCATATGACGCCTTTCGCCAGTTGTTCTTTTGGGAGTTTTGCCATCATATTATATGCTCCGCGAAGCTTGAATGAGAAGACCTGCAAGCTCAAGTTTGGCATCTCAGTGTTGTTATGATATCAGTTAAAAACAGAAAGAATTCAAAAGAACTGAAAAACTCTATTGGTGAATAATTTATTTGTGCATTGACACGTTAATAACTATAATTTAACTAAATATCACATTTCTCTATATTTATCTTTAAATATCGTTTAACCTACCGCATCTCATTCTCCGTCTCTATGTTACTCACAAACATGTATTTTATTATATTTTATCATTCCTAAATACTCACAAACATTTATAAGGATGATGAATAGTGAATCTCTATACTAACTCAAATTTGGAGATTCTGACTGTGATGCAAAAAATAAATAAATAAAGAAATATCCAAATTTTAGAAATGAACAAATAATATCTAAACTAAAGATAGATTAATAAGAGCATTGGCATCAGCACCTCTATATTACTCTCTATAATTTAACCAAAAACCACACATTTTCTCAATATTTTGTTTATCTTCTAAAACTTCCCAACATCTCATTTTTCCTTTTAATCTCCATCTTACTCACAAACTATGTAGTTAATATCCCGATATATCAGTGATATATCGGTTATCGGTCCCCTGCCGAGATAGTGGTACAAAATATTGGTCAGAATATCGGTACCGATAATATCAGCGATATTGTCCAATATTTGACCGATATAAGACCGATATTTGCTCGATAAATCACCGATTTTCCCAATATCAGTACCATTCTTCTAATTTCTACCGTTCATTTTTCTTCGTATTGCTGCTGCTATTAGTGTTTTAAGTCTTAACTGTTAGTTGTTACTGTTAAATGTTAGTGTTTTAAGTCTTAGTCAGTTCTTACTTGTTACAATTGTTAGTGTTAAATTGCTATATTACTATATATATAAATTTAGCATGATATTAAAATTACCGATATCCCACTGCTATCCTACCGCGATATCCGATATTTTACCACATTAACTACTTAGCCTACAAACAACTATTTTATTATATTTTCTTGATTATATACACTCATAACATGTAGTTTAGATATGAATAGTAACATATATTGTATCTAATAAAAACAAATAAATTCAAATGAAAATGAGTTCCCTTACAGGCTGAAGATCTTCTCGTTTAAGCCAAACATTAACACCTAACCGTTCAGAAAGCTTAGGCGCAAGTGACAACGGCGACTCAATCGCCACATCATAAACTCGATTCGACGACAATATATTCGTCAAATACTCCATCTCACTCAACCTTCCTCCACCTTCCTCCACCTTATGGTCCGGTACAGCTCCTAACAGTCCTGATTCGTACTGAAACGACGTCGGAGACACTCTAAGTCGTTGCTCTGCCACCTTCAACACCTCCGTGTCGATCTGCGGTTTCGGTTTGGATACGGTGGCGAATACGGAGAGGTTCCGACGCCTCGTGGTGGTGGCATTGTGTAATACGACGTCGTTGTTTGGGATTTTGACGTATGGAGTGAAGCGTAGGGTTTCCATGTGACGGTTTTCCGGTGGAGGAATACGGTGGTGACAGAGGCGGGATTATTGTTGTTTATAGGCGTTTTGGTTTATAAGGGTTGTTGGAAGTTTGTTAGAGGTACGTGTGGGTGAGGGTGGTGAGGGTGACAGACGATTGCTAATTACCTAGCCGCCTGTGTATTATTATTGCACAAGACTTTTTTTTTTTTTTTACGCCCGACAGAATCAATCCCGATCAATTTTGGGGCATCCATTGGATCACCCGCATGTAGGTATGACGGTGAAATTATCGGTAAAACTCGTTTGGCTCAAGGATTGGACTTAGGTTTGTCTGGATCTGCTATCGTTATCCACCAGTGCATTACTCTGCACCAAATGGAAGTTAAACCTGCATCCTCAAAGAAAAATGCAAGTATTTCGTTACTTAATCTAGAGATTATTTGACATTAATTATTACAAAGACTTGTGGTGGTTTTGTTGAAGTCAAAATTGGCAGAATGGGTTGGGTGCTAGTTAATAGGAAATCAAAGGGTTTGGACAGCACTAATGGCGTCAAATGGAAAATTATAAACTAATACGTGGAATTCCATTGTATCTTGTATAGTGGCGGATCCAGGAATTTTTTCATGGGGGTGCGGAACATTTTTAAAAATTTTAGACCTCTAGGTATATAAGTAAAAAAAATCGGTTCGTATCGGGTCGGGTCAACATCAAACTAAATTTATATAATAATAATAATAATAAAACATGTCAAACCTTGTTACAAACATACTTAAAACGTCGACGCCCTGCGGGTTTTCATTTTTTGAAATCTATTCAAAACATCATCTAAAGCTAATTTCTTAAGCAATTCTTTCTCTATTTAATTTTCAACTATTCAAGCCCTAGAAATCATAACGTAAGTTGTAATCACCCTAAAAATATATAAGCAACATAATCACCCTAAAAATCATCTAAACAACCATAAACAACGTCAAAACACACAAAATTTCAAACCTATTTGACAACTTTATTACCCTTTTTTCTCCTATAATATCAACCAAAATCATCAAAATAACAAAGAAACTTACCCGTGTTTGGATTCTGGTTAGATTTGATGTCGAACGACGGTGGTATGGTGGCTGATTACGGTGGTCGCCGGCTGCTGGACTATTATCGCTGGGTGATGTTATTCGTTGGCAGTGCAGGGACGCAAGAGAGAGAGAGAGAGAGCGCGGGAGAGAATTTCTAAAGGTTTTGGTCTTTAATTATTTTATTATAGTTTGAAATATTGTTAGGTTTGGTTAATGGGCTAAGACTTAGTGGGCTAGCTAGTTAAGAAATATAAGTTGGTAAAGGTATGAGTATTTGGGTTTAGTTAGTAAAGTTATATAATTTAGGTAGTATTTTTTTTTAAATAAGAGTTTACTAAAAAAATTAAAATATAAATTAATAACACTTTTTACCTAAGGGCTGCGGACGAAAAAATTTCAAGGGGTGCGGTCGAAAAATTTCAAGGGGTGCGGACGAGATTTTCGACTGAACTTAGCACTAAATATTTTTTTTCCCGGGGGTGCGCCCGCCCACCTTGGGCTGACCTTGGGTCCGCCCCTGATCTTATATAGATTGTTTTTCTAAGTGCACAATTTTTTTTTAATCTATGTTGTCTGTAAAATTTAAATCTAAGACCTCTTTCTTTTAAACCTAAGATAGTTCGTTTTACGAAGTGGAATGAAATCTTGATGGAATTGAAATCTTGATTTCGTTTCTTATTTTGTTGGTTAGAGCAGAAAAAGTGAATTAGAATTAAGAGTAAACTTCCGTTTTGCTCCCCGTGGTTTGGTCACTTTAACGGTTTTGCCCCAAACCTTTAAAAATAGTCATTTTACTCCTTGATGTTTCGGTTTTATCACTAGTTTGCTCCACGGTCTTAACTCCATCCATATTGTATGTTAACTGAAAGGGTATTTTTGTAATTTCAAGTATAAAATAAGGGTACTTTGGTAATTTAATATAGAGTAAATTACAAGTTTTGTCCTTTATGTATGTCCCAAATTGCAGGCGCTGTCCTTTGTCTTTAAAATTGATGAGTTTTGTCCTTAATGTTTGCAAATCTTGCACGTTACGTCCTTTAGCACTAACCTAGTTAATTTTTAATGTTAACTTAGGTCATGTGCAAGGCACATGAGGACAATTTGGTCATTTAGCCCTTTTATTTTAAATATGTATATCTTAAATAAACAAGATACAAAAAATCCTAAACATTTCTCTCTCAAAACATTCTCTCTCTCAACTCCCCTCTCTCTAAACACTGGTTTTTTTCCGGTGAACCACCACCACCATAGAAACACCAATGGCCATGGCCATACCCTACCATCTAAACCCTACCACCGCACCCCCTCACCGTTTCCAGTGAAGCATCACCCTACCATCTGAACCGCTACCACCGCCCCACCACACCTGCTCACAAGTCTGATTTTAGCCATCCAAGATTTGAGCCAGATCTGCTCGGGAGAAGAAAGTGTTGCCGGAAAACAAGTTTGGTCTCTTAGGGTATTACCGAACTGTTTTTACACTTAATCAGAACCACATCACTGTTCATAATCAAATCGCCAACCAGATCTGAAGCAACATCGCAGAACCAAACTGTTTTTACACTTAATCGTTGGTCAGAAAATGGTGGTGGTTTCGAGATGAATCGGCGACTGGACTGTTGCGGTGGGTAGAATCGGATCTGAACAGGGGTGGCATCGGTGAGTACAGAAAAGGCGGTGATGAAGGAAATTGGGGCATCGGTGAGTACAGTAAAGGCGTTAATGTGTCAATTGTGTGCGATATTGAAGTTATTGATTCCTGTTTTGAGATGTACGTATTCCTGATTTTAATGGTGTTAATGGTGATGTTGAAGTTATTGATTCCTGTGTTGAAGTTATTGATTATTTTGTTTGATGAAGATGGATAGATCTGGATTCCTTGTTCTTGTTTGATGAAGATTATTCATGAAGATGGATAGATCTGGATTCCTTGTTCTTGTTTGATGAAGATTAATGGTGTTAATGGTGATGTTGAAGTTATTGATTCCTGTGATGAAGATTATTCATGAAGATGGTGGGGGGAGGTGGAGGTGACTGGTGAGGGTGGGTGTTTTAGAGAGAGAGAGTAGAGAGAGAGGTTTATATACACATTTTTTTATTTTCTAAAAACCTTTTTTTAAATAAGGGGAAAGACAAGTGGGAGGTGAAATGACATTTCTACCCTCATGTGCCCTGCACATGCCTTCATTTAACTGAAAAATATAACTGGGTTTGGCCTAAAGGACATAACGTGCAAGATTTGCAAACATTAAGGACAAAACTCATCAATTTTAAAGACAAATGACAGCGCCTGCAATTTGGGACATACATAAAGGACAAAACTTGTAATTTACTCTTTAATATATACATACACACATAACAGTCAAACTTTCTCCATATTCTAACAGACCACCTCTCTCCCTCTTCTAACCGGCAACCACCACCGTCTAGCCGCCACTGCCTGCCATCACCACCATCTCGCCATCACCACGACCTGCTACCATCACCTGCCGGAATCCAGCCAACATCACGAGCCGAATTCCGTAACAAAAGTCATTCAATCCGTTTCTCACCTGCACCATTAATTACTTCAAATAATATCCTTCTTCTTAATTAAACCAATGAAATACGAGTTGCTTCACAGCACTGATCCGACTACAGTTTCAGAATCAGATCTGAACTTTCCGGCATCATCATCAACGCCGTTAATGGATCTGGTTACTAACGGAAGCGTTGACTTCAGAGGCAAAATTGCCGATAAACGGAAAACCGGTGGATGGAGAGCATCTTCGTTTATTATCGGTACTTTTTATCTATTTATTATTAGCGTAAAGTAGAGTAGAAATAATAGATGTGAGGTTATGAGTTCAGGTTAAAAAAAGTTACGGGTATTTTTGGTTTTGAACGGAAAAGTGTGGGATTGCTATTGGCGACGGCTAGGGATGGTCCCGATCTGGCGAGAGAGGGAACGATCCTAGAGCGGCGGCGATGGCGAGTTAGAGGTCATGGAGGCTCCGATTTTCTGGTCGTCGAATGGTAGTGTGGTCGGCAAGAAGGTTCAGATATGCGATGAAGATGATGGTGGATTTGGGGGTTTTGAGGTCCAAAGTTGCAGATGAAGATGATGGTGGGTGGCCGACGGTCATGGTTGTTGTTTTAGGGTTGAAGATGAAGATGGTGGTGGTGGTGGCCGACTCTGATTTCAGTTGGTTTTGAGCTCCAAATCAACGGCTGGTGGCGATCTCAATGGTGGCTAGGGTTAGAAAGGGAGTGGTTTGGTAACTTTAATGGAAGAAATGGTGATTGGGGTTTGAATGTTGTGTGATGATGTAACTGGTTGTAGAGAGAGAAATGGGGTGAGAGAAAGAGACAGACTTATAAAATGAAATAGGGGTGTTTTTTTCTCATATACAGGGTGTACCTATTGTCACACCCATTTGCCTATCTACACACCTTAAAAGATGTTTTTTGTCCTTATATGCACACCCTGCAGTGTCGAACTGTGACCAAAACGCGGCGTTTTGGTCCGGTTAACCTGACAAAGACTGACGGGTCTGTTGATCGGACCAAAACGCCGAGCTTTGGCCGCGTTTTGGTCCTGTCAACCAGACAAAAGATTGACACCCGGTCTGGTTGACAGGACCAAAACGCGGCCAAAGCTCGGCGTTTTAGTCCGGTCAACAGACCTGTCAGACACCCATCAATCTTTGTCTGGTTAACCGGACCAAAACGTCACGTTTTGGTCACAGTTCAACACTGCAGGATGTGCACATAAGGACAAAAAACACCTTTTTAAGGTGACTATCTACACACCAAGTGTGTAGATAGTTTAGGCCATACATAAATATATATTAATAATTAATAAATGGATTTTAGAAATTAGTTAAATACATATATATAGAATTACCATAATACCCTTACATTTATCAAACATTTTAGACAGAGTTAGAGGCGGGGAGTAAAATGAAAATAAGTTAAATAGATCAGGGAGTAAGGGAGTAAACTGGCTATTTTTAAAGGTTTGGGGCAAAACCATTAAAGTGACCAAACCACAGGGAGCAAAACGGAAGTTTACTCTAGAATTAAACAACATAAGAAAGAGAATCTACATTCTAATTCCATCGAGATCTCATTCCATTTTCTGAAACAAACACACCTAAATTCTAAATGAAATTTCAATTCTCGCGCGAATTCCAACTCCAATTCCATTACAATCCATGAAACGAACGCTACCTAGGTGTTTAAAGATTTTGTCTTTGCCAATGGACCACCATCTCAATGATTTGTATAGCTAAGTAATCGTGAGTTCGTCATATTAGTTTCCACTTATCTTCAAGTGTGTGGTTTCACTTCTCTCCTTTACTGAATTTGTACTAACATGTCATTTTAAAAAAAAAATATACATAGTTTGAACTTATCGTTTCAATGAAACGATGTCGCTCTCAGCTCATGATGGTGTGGAACCTCTCCGGGACGTGTAACCCACAAGCTGCTCTGGGTTTGTGCGTTACTGGCGATCAGGTCATCCGATAGGTGAATCCAATCGTGAGCCAACGTCTTTTCCTTGGCGACGGTCCGCTTTTTAGGAGGATCGGGTGCATTGTCTTTCTTAAAGCATTTGCCATTTTGTATGTTTCGGGTTGAGTCACAGGTTTGGTAATAAACTCGGTTTCGGGTTACCATTGGGCAGTGGCGGAGCTAGAAATTTTTTCTTATGGTGTCTTTTTTTATGAATACCCCGCGGTTTATAGTAACCTGGAATCGAACTTTTTAGATCGGTTCGGATTTAGTCGGGTCAAATCACATATAAAAGCAAATTTCACAGTAAAAGTACAATGTCATTGAATAAAAATACATAATAAAATTACAAAGTCATTTGTAATATATATAAAAAATGCATTTAATAGTTGCTCTGTACGCATTTTCATGTTTTAGAAAACATTCATAATGTTTTCAATGGCAACTTGCAAAAAAAAAAAAAAAAAAAAAAAACCTCTATTTCATTATAACAAACAAGTGCACACATCATTCAAATGATCATCAAACATCCTGTTAGGTTAAACAATTGAAGCAAAACCAATTAGACATGAGACTATAGTGCTTACTGGATTAGAAAAAATAAAAATTGAGGATGGAACTTTAATGATTTAAAGTATACTAATTAAATTCAAGTAATTCTGCTTAATTTTTGAAATATAAATTTGTTTATGTAATTCTTTTAGAAGAAAACAAAGCAATGGTGTCATTTGTAAAAAGACAATGGTGTCGCTCGTAAAAAAACAATGGTGTCACTCGAATTTTTCCGATTGTACGTTGTATTTGCTACACAAAATTCAATGGTGTCGGACGACACCGTTGTTTAAAGTGTAGCTCCGCCACTGCCATTGGGTTTGGTAATTCAAAAAACCATACAGTGACGTTTGTGATAATCAAAATTATTAATCACTTGAAGATTATGACAAGCTAAATATAGATTTGTTTGAGATTAATATTTTGAATCATGTTTAGTGGAACTAGCTTGAGCTTTTTACAAACTGAGTTCTAGCTCTACATTTTAGCCTGTTATAATACGTGAATCGAGCCGAGTTAAACTTAAACATTTCAGGTCATTTTAAATACAAGGAAAACTCTAAGTGACCATGGCCTAACTCGATTCGGCTTTTGAACAACCCTAGTTTATGATATGAGTCAAGTTCAAAATTTATAAACAAAACTAACAATTTTTAACATAAGTTAGTGTCATACCCTAAACTTGTTACCACTTCTTAAAACAAGTTCAGACCAAAATGAGTTTCGTTCAAAGCGGCTCATTAAAAAAAGTATCAGAACAAGCGCACATGCTATATTTGCTCAAAATAATAATAATAATAATAATAATAATAATAATAATAATAATAATAATAATAATAATAATAATAACAATAATAACAATAACAAACTTTAGTATATAAATCGTGCTTTTTCAAAATTTCCACCCCATATCATCTCCCTATGAATTCTAAACTTATATAAATCTTGTGTATTATTTATAGTTTTCTTCTTTAAGTTTGTAGAATCACTATAGCTATTTCTAGTTTTTCGAATTTGTGTTGCATGTCCTTAAAAGGAATGGTCTTTTAAAGAAAAACAAAACTTTCTTTTTTCCTGATTATGCGCGGTTGAGGAACACAAATGTTAGTTCTTCCCCCTTAAATAATATCTATACTATCTATAATAAGAGATTATTGGCTGATGTAAATCTGCCTATGTGTCAACCATTAAGGTATGCCACTTGTCTCCGCTGATGTCATAATTCTCCTTTCAATATTATATTATTATGAAAAATCTATTGTATATAATAGAATTTTTTAAGGAGGGAATTTCAAAATCAATTTCAAAATTCAAATCATAACTTTAATCCTCCTCTCTCTCTCAAATATATTCCTGAATTCATTTTCAAAATTCAAACCGTCAATTCCACTCTCTGTCACTATCCATTTCTCTCTCAACTCTCTCTCTCTAAACCACCGGACTCCGCCGCTACTTCGCCGTCAACCCTAAAATAAGAGACCAACACCGCCGCGAACTGTGTTAGATTTGGTATACCAATTAATGTCAATATTTGTTCTCTGTTTTGGTACAATGAAAATTCTAATAACTTCACTTTTCCCCTCCATCTAGGGTTTATGCGTTCTCTATATGCTCACATACAATCTCGATTCTTGCGACCGTGGTAAGGATTTCATCTCTATATCTCTAAAAATGTTGGATTTCATTTATTAAACCCTAATCTCTCATCTTCTCTAATCAGCTACACCATCCCAATCTTCTAGCAGGTATGCTTTCATCTCTATATCTCTAAACAAATAATTAATCTGATAATAAGTACAATTCTTTGTTTAAAGGAAATATCATTCCTAATTTTGTTTTTTTAAATCGATTCCTTCCTAACCATCCGTGGCCTGCGTGGGTGACTTTTGTTGACCGTATGAAGTCCAAAGGGGACATTCGTCAAGATGCTGGAACTGGAAGTGATGTTTCTGTGTATGAAGATATGAGGTGTTATTAAGGAAGGTTGCCTCTGTTTTGGTCGTCAAGGGTTTGATTTGTTCAAGTAAGATACTGTTCGTGTCTTGGTTTAATTGTCTGTTTGATGATGAAGCGATGATAGCGAATGGTATTTTAATGAGCATGACAGAAGTTACAAATTGATGAACTTTGAACGATGGTATGTTTATTATTAGTTAGGCATGAATTCATAGGCTCTCTCATCATGATTTGTAAGTTTATCAATCATTTAATTTTGTTCAATTCCCTTTGATTAAAGTACATCAATTTTTTAGGATTTTAATATTTTTGTTTCAGTTTATTGTTCCATTGGACTTGAATATATATGCTGGAGATTCTGATGAAGATATTGACCAACAAGTTATCAAAATCAAGGCTTTTTTTGTGAAATGGAAGATCCAGTAGAACAACTTATCAACAAACAGAACTGAAACTATTACCCACCAGGTGTTCGATGAAATGCCTCAAGTTTGATCCTGACCCTAAATATGTTTGTCATTATTTGCAATCTGTGCGTTTGATTAAATGCCTATTCAGGTGTAAATTATTCATTTTTGGATGAGTATAATGTCAGGTGTAAATGCCTATTCAGGTGTTTTCATTTGGATGAGTATAATGTCAGGTGTAAATTATTCATTTTTGTTTTTTGTTGAGCCACGAGTCGGTCTTTTTCTCAAGAGACGGTCAAACAAGGTATATCATGTATCATATATATGTCAAAAAAATACATAGGTTACATACAAAATATAACAGCATCATACATATTTGTTATTGCATTGGTATTGGTTTTTAATCAATTTTGTTACACTGGCAGGTTCTCTAAAGGCACTCCAAATATTAATGATTGTGTGATGGCTAAACTCGAGAAGCTTGGACAGAATTATCGATTTAGAAAAAACTCTTACAGTGTGCTTGACAGTTTAATCCATTTGACCCATTCCCATTTTACCTATTTTGTTTCAGTTTTACCCGTTTAAGATCAAACATGATCCAAATAGTTGAAACCACTGTTGTGTGAAGAAAAAAGGGTTTACGAATCAAAGGCATAACTACTTTATGGTTTCAGTGCATATTAAAAAGTGTTTTGTGGAGAAAACAGTGGTTGAAACCACTGTTGTGTTAAAACGGTGGCTTGAAACCACTGTTTGGTTAAAACAGTGGTTTGTGGAGAAAACAGATGTTTGAAACCACTGTTTGGTTAAAACAGTGGTTTCTCAAATCATTTCACATTCATTTCGATCTCTTTACAGGCGGATAGGTGGCTTTGGGAGGTATGAAAAACAGAATTGATAAATTTAGGGAAAATGTGATTGAAAGATGATAACGCAATAGTGGAGGATCTAATTCTACAGCTTCGGTAAATTCAGGTGTGTTTTCAAATAATGCTTCCTAGATGTTTGAAGACCGACAAATGTCCAACGAAGCAGCACTGTGGACATTTGTCGTTCTTTGTTGGTTTTCAAACATCTATGAACCATTATTTAAGAACACCCTTGCATTTATCGGAGTTGTAGAATTAGATCCTCTACTGTTGGGTTATCATCTTTCAAAATCATTTTCCTTAAATTTATCGATTTTGTTTTTCATGCAGGGATATGTCACACCCCGACTTTCCACGTGTCACTGATGGGCCCGGTGGGGGAGTATCGTGACGTGGTTGGCAACATAATAGTCAAACAACACAATATTTAATATGCACAACGGAAGCAATAGATAAATATATTACAATCCGAATATAAAGTAATATCAAGTATTACAACGGAAAGTAAAGGATCCACAGGCGGATCTTAAAACATAAAAATTGTTCAACAGACTTTAAACGCCTAGGACTTGCAAGATTCCTTATTAACGTCCCGAGCCGCTTCCAGCCTATTACGTACTTGTACCTGTCACTTAGACTTTTGAAAATACGTCAGTTTTCACTGGTAAATACACTCAACCGACTCATTTGAAAAGAGTTTAAGAAAATTGATTTGAATGCACCAGGCACAAAATATTTTGACACTTTGATTAAAATGCACAGAGGCAAAATTAATCTTTTATAACTTGGGACAATCATATTTATAATCTTGTATACAGATTTACATGTTCGTTGTACGTTCAGGGCCCGATGTAGAAACCGAGTCAGATTAACAGACACGCCACAAGTATAGGCCCACAAGAGAGTGAGATACCGTTATTACTTAAGCAACTGTCAGGTGTATGCCTATACCCCGTGCTTAAGACGTGGCCATTTTATAATACAATGATGTCAGGGATATCTGGGACATGGTCATTAACCCCTAAAGGCTTTTATTTCAAACAATACAGATTAAACCGGGTTACCTCAATAATTTAATCACAATCTGATTAAACATTCAATACCCGACCAAGCGGTATCAAATACAGATTAAACCGGGTTACCTCAATAATTTAATCACAATCTGATTAAACATTCAATACCCGACCAAGCGGTATCATTATACCGTATCCCAAGCCCGTATAGGGAAAATAAGTTAAGGGTATTTACCTGAGCTAGCTCCTGTCTTAAATAGCAAGAATTAATAACTCAGCCGTATTCACTTAAGTAAGCGTAGGTACAATTTACCGGAAGGCTCTAGTCTGGAATGATGGTATAAATAACCAATTAGAATGCTAACGGGTCTTTAATTAAGCCTAAGCTTAGACCGGTTAGTCTTAGAGAAATATACAGTTCAAACGCACGATTAGGCGAAGACCGGATAGAATGTGATTTAGACCCAACAAGTTCAGAGACTTGCTTAATATGGGTCCTTTATGCACATTCTGGATTTTGAGATAAAACCGTTAAGGTTTGACCCGTTTAGGCTAGTTTATGTAAACTAGTTACATAAACCGAACCGAACGCGTAATAAGCGTAACGGGTAGTGATGAGAGCCATTTACAGGTTTCCTAAGTTAATATGCTTCATTTATGTTGTGCCATCAGTAAGATGTCTTTCATTATGCCCGAAATGAATTTAATCACAAACTATGCCCCGTAGGGGTAGTTTGGTCATTTTAAAGGTTGTAAAAGAGTTTAAGTGTCAACCTGAGTTACAGGCCTGATGTAATCAGCAAACATACTCAATTTGCTAAGTTATATCAGTAGATTAAAGTATATAAGTGAAATTTATCAATTATAACCAAACTATGCCCCGTAGGGGTATTTTGGTAATTTCACATAAGCCGAAAAGCTCAAAACTGACGTCTGAGTTTATCAACCTTTGCTTACTGTTAAAATATTATAATTTGCCTCAAATATCAGTAGGTATCACCCTTGGTATGTTTAAAATAATCTTAGTACATATTATGCGTTAAAAACGCTTAATTAGGCGATTAAAAGCCGTTTACGGGTTCGATACATAAAGCTGATATTTTTACTATTCCAGAAGGCTTAAAATAATTTATTTATCATTTAAGATCAGTAGCAAAAGGTTTGGAGTTGTTTGGATATGTAAAACTCATTTTATGGCCCGTAAGGGCAAAACCGTCAATTACCGGATTAAGCCTACGACTATAAGTTATGCTCAGCCTAAAATTTATTAAAAATCTTTAAAAATCCCAAAATAATATATTACATCAGTGGGTAAAAGATTTGATATCAAAAAGTAGGCTTAACTAGGCTATACGCTAATTACACCGTTTTATTAACATAAAGCTTTAATTTTACGCTAACGAGCATAACTCTTATTCTACACCTCAAACTGATGTCAAACTTTGCATACAAGTCTATATATCAGTAATTAAGGTTTCTACTCTTTTACATTTTCAAAAATCACGTTTTAAGGTGAAAAGGGCATAATGGTCAACATATGAGCAATTAACGGAATCATGCGTATTAATCGGTTAACTAATGAACCATAGTGTATAATCACAGAGGGTTATACTAGCATGTAACCTGGTCCAAATGAAGCTCTTAGGTATTTCTAAATCATACCAAAACGGGTCAGAACTGAAAGTCAAAGTAAAAGTCAAACTATGCGACTTTCGGTTCCGAACCGGGTCTAAATAGGAAATTGTCGGGTTGAACATGTTTAGACATGTTCTTACACTAATTACTAAGTTATAACAATGATCCAACAGGTTGTATATGTTCTACAATGCTAATTATGCATAAATTGTAAACTAAGTATCCTGTTGACTTTTTAAATACAAGTTTGACCCGACATTAGACCTAGTTAGAGTGGGAATCAGGGGGAACCCTTTTAAGGGTTTATTACCCACATAATTACCAACTTATAACTACTTTTAATTCAAGATTTGACTGAGCCATTATTAATTAATCTCGAAGTCAAACCGCAATTACGACGGTTTGACTTTTAGCTAAATTACTAAGCTAAACTCAATTAAAGAAAGGATTAGCAACTTACTGAAGTCCTAAGCTTGATTAGTGATCACTTGGAAGAAGACTTGAGCTCCAGGAATGATCAGAAAGCTTGAATGAATGTGTGAAGAACTTGTTGCAACTTAGTGCTTTATATAGTGATTTAATCACCACAATTTGTTGACACACAAGTCTACACTTCACCACAACTGATCAACAAGTGTTCCTAGTGCTTAGGGGGTGCCTAGGGGTCGCCCTTTATGTGGAAAATCGGATGGAATCGAGCAGAATGCAAAAGGCAGACAAGAAACAACATTTCCGGAACTGGCAGTCCCTCGCGTGGCGCGAGGGCTCCTCGCGTGGCGCGAGGCCTTCCTGCAGCAAATCTAAATTTTTAGATTTTTGTGCATTGATCCTTGGCTCTTCAAACTTCGTTTAGACACTTGTTTCTTGCATTATGAACCTTCCAAATTGATTTATAAGGGCTTTAAAATATATACCCACTTTGTTAGGTCCCCGGTTAACCTTATTGTTACCCGAAAAGTCCTAACTTTCAACGTTTACGCTTTAACCCTTCGCACACGAATTTGATCATAACTTTCTCATACGATAACGAAACTTTACGAAATTTATATCGTGCATTCTAGTGAGCATAATTAACAGTTACAAAGCTTCGGGTTTGTCAAAAGGTCACTCAGAGGTATAACTTAAACATGTTGACACATTTAACCCCTGTAGTTTATAATCTCTCACTTTCTTTCATATTTAGCTTCGTATGATCCATGATTTATTCGTTTGAAGGTATGAGCATCATGTAGGGTTAATGTACAATATATTTATTCACTGTTGACATTTAGAACTCATATTTTCATATACTTTTCAAGTTTGTCAACTTTAGTCCTTTCAAAACATTCTTTCACACGTTCAAACTTATGACACGTGTCGATACATTATAGGACGTGAATTTTCGAGGTGTTACAGGATATAATCTGCTTTTTAGTATTTGATTTGGCTGATGACCCACGTTCAAGGATGCGTTATGTCTCAGACTATACGAAGATTGCCTCTTGGTTATCATAATGTTAAATTTTAAATTAATATGGTCTCATTTGTTAATAAGCTTATAATACTAACACATGCTTTTTTTAACATTGTTTTATAGGTGTGTTATTATTCATGTTCAAGATAACCTCATTCGTTTTCATGTGAGCAAGAAGAGAGGAAGAAACAAAGGATTGGTCAAAACGGTTCAGATGATACAGGTTCACGTAATAAGAAGAAACTCTCTGTTGCGGAAGTGGTTATCTTGAACATGAGTAATAACACACCTGTCTTCTACCTCCATTGCAAGTAAGGTTCTTTGAATCATTTTGGCTCTTTTCTTAAGTCTTTGAGGGAGTTTACACCCTTTCATTATGTAAGGCAATTCAGTATGTATGTGTTTGACACATGAAATGTTGATTGCAGACATTGCGGTTTTTGACAACAACTTGCGATAACAAATCTGAGGCGTTTGGTGTTTTGATCAAGTGAATGAGACTCTGTTGAGAGTGTGAGGGTTTCTTATAATAACCTCCCTTTTACCCTTTGATCTTCTGATCATTTATGAGTTGATCATTTTCTTATATTGTGTTTTGATCAAGTGAATGAGGTTCTGTTTGCTTTACTTTTTTTAGATGATGAGAAGAAGGGGAAGACATGGTTCAAAAGACCTTGTCAAATCAAGATCAATGCATAGTCATTTTTTATAATGAATTTTCAACTAAACTGTCTTTAAAACAAAAAAAATGAAATTGCATGGAAGAAGGCGAGAGAAATAGATATCCTAGGAAGTGTTAATTGTAATGTTTAGTTTTTAATATTTTTCAAACTCAGAATTTTGTAATACTATTTAATATCGAATGGAGAAGTGTTTATTGTTATCAGAATTTTGTAAAAGTTGGATTTTGTATAGGCTTCTGTGTAGTTTGTTTTTTTTTGTTCTATTTGGGGTGTATTTGTTCTTATGTTATGGCTAATTTAGCAGTTTTACATTAATTATGCAAAAGAACAATTGCATCAGCATTTCAATATTCATGTTTTCAAATTAGAAGAAGAGGTACCACCATCTTATTTTTCAATATCATAATATTGTTATTAACCATTGAAATAGACTTTCCCCTTGAAAGTCGTTATTTGTTTGGGCCAAATAAGACTGGTTCACATCAGAAGATTCATCATAAGCAATTGTTTGCATTACACCTTCCCCTTGAAAGTGGTTATAACATCTGATGGCCCTCATCTACTGTTTGTATACTAAAACTGTTGTCCATTAAGTACTGCTTGTGTACAACAACTACATCAGACCAAGTGCTGCTATTTAATCTACTGCCCTAAGATAAGTGCTGCTAAAGACCAAAGCCCTGCTTTGAATGAAGCAGTGGAATGTAAAAACTGCTGACATATAAAGATTGACAATTTGTGTCTAAAATGTATTTTGTTAAGGATGGCATTCTTGCAGATATTTCATAAATCACCATCTACAGATGTTGGACATGATATTGTGGTTACGCAAGACAAAATCATTCCTTTCTTCAGAACAACAGATGCTCAAAACATTTGTCAAAAGCTTATTCACTGTTGCACTAACAGTTGCTGATTTAATAGTCTTTCAAATCATTATCATTTCCTTACCCCTAACTACTTTTCTTCTCAAACATCTGTTTTCTAAATACTGTCCACTGCTATTCATCATAAGCAGCTGTTTGCATTAGACTTTTCCATTGAAAGTGGTTACAACATCTGATGGCCCTCATCCACTGTTTGTATACTACAACTGCTGTCCATTAAGTACTGCTTGTGCACAACAACTGCTGAAGACAAAGTGCTGCTATTTAATCTACTTCCCTCAGGCAAATGCTGCTAAATACCAAAGCCCTGCTTGGAATGAAGCAGTGGAATGTAAAAACTGCTGACATATTAAACTTGACAATTTGCCTCTAAAATGTATTTTGTTAAGGATGGCATTCTTGCAGAGGTACCACCGTCTTATTTTTCAATATCATAATATTATTATTAACCATTGAAATAGACTTTCCCCTTGAAAGTCGTTATTTGTTTGGGCCAAATAAGACTGGTCCACATCAGTGGATTCATTATAAGCAGCTGTTTGCATTACACCTTCCCCTTGAAAGTGGTTATAACATCTGATGGCCCTTATCCACTGTTTGTATACTACAACTGCTGTCCATTAAGTACTGCTTGTGTACAACAACTGCACCAGACAAAGTGCTGCTATTTAATATACTGTCCTAAGATAAGTGCTGCTAAAGACCAAAGCCCTGCTTGGAATGAAGCATTGGAATGTAAAAACTGCTGACATATAAAGATTGACAATTTGTGTCTAAAATGTATTTTGTTAAGGATGGCATTCTTGCAGGTATTTCATAAATCACCATCAAAAGATGTTGGAAATGATATTGTGTTTACGCAAGACCAAATCATTCAACATAATCTCATTAAACAGTTGCTGATTTAATAGTCTTGCAAATCATTATCATTTCCTTACCCCTAACTACTGTTGTGCTCAAACATCTGTTTTCTAAATACTGTCAATTGTTATTCATCATAAGCAGTTGTTTGCATTAGAATTTCCCCTTGAAAGTGGTTATAACATCTGATGGCCCTCATCCACTGTTTGTATACTACAACTGTTGTCCATTAAGTGCTGCTTGTGTACAACAATTGCTGAAGACAAAGTGCTGCTATTTAATCTACTGCCCTCAGTCAAGTGCTGCTAAAGACCATTTCCTTACCCCTAACTACTGTTGTGATCAAACGTCTGTTTTCTAAATACTGCCCACTGCTTCATCAGTGGTTCCGTAAAACAACTGTCCTCCGTTATTCATCTTTTAATCAAAAGAAGAGGAAACAGCTGACTGATGCAGAAGAAAAAGAACAAGAAGCCGTGATCTTTAAAGAAGCCATCAAGAATATGGCATTAAATGAAGATAACATCTGATGGCCTCATCCACTGTTTGTATACTACAACTGTTGTCCATTAAAGACTGCTTGTGTACAACAACTGTTGAAGACAAAATGCTGCTATTTAATCTGCTGCCCTAAGTCAACTGCTCCTAAAGACCAAAGCCCTGTTTGGAATGAAGTAGTGGAATGAAGAAACAGTTGTTTACTTTGTCTATTGTAATAGTATCAGTTGTTTGCATTTGCACTGCATTTAATATCAATTTATATCTATTGATTTTCTCAATTTATACAAACAAACACAATCATGAGGGCCTCCGATTCTAACATCTTTACCCGTGTGTTTGTTATGCTTCTCTTGTATTCAACTGGTATATTGGCAACAAATAATGTTTCTTGCGTTACTTATGCTTTTCTTATTTTTATAGTTAATCAGTCGACAAGTTTAATGTATACTTAACTAAAAAAGCAATTTGCGTCCCTGTGGTTTATTTGAACATCAACCTGAGCCCCTAAATTCATTTTTTCGCTTTTGGAGCCCCTGACCTTATGAATTCATAACAATTTGATTCCCTCCGTCAATGTGCCGTCTGTTTGACCGTTTGAACCGGTGGTATGAGTGAAATATCAACCTGAGCCCCTAAATTCTTTTCTTGCTTTTTTGTTAAGAAATCATTGATTTAACAATTTAAATTAATTCTTTTTAAATAAATCCAATCTAGTAATTAACTCTTTTTAAATAAATGCAATCTAATAATTAAAGGTATACTATATATAACAAATTATTAAAGCCTAAATTGTATATTAAATGTAAACTCTTAATACATACAATACAGAGACAAAATGTCATACCAACTTCGTAGACTTGACGGAACTTACAGACTCGATAACAAAAGACCGTAACATACAATACTGAGACAAAACGTCATACTACCACAACCAATTGTGGATCTTTACTGACGGGTGCACTTCGGAATGTAGCAGATATGAATGAATATAACCCCAGTGTAGCTAATTACATATCTGCCACTAGGGTTATATTCATTCATATGAATGAATATAACCCCAATGTAGCTCTTCGATTTTCCTTGAAATTCCAGAGCTCGCTAATTACATATCTGCCACTGGGTTGTATTCATTCATATGTAATTGATCATTTTGATCAATCAGTTCCTTATGTGCACCGCACCATCTTCTAGGAGGTTGTCAAGTCTTCTCGCCTTCGTAGTTGGTGTTTTGCATATCTTTACATCCGCAGCCATTATGTACAATATTTTCACAAAAGACATCACAAACAAATCTGAACAAAGCCAAACAAATCAACCATCTGTTTTTTCAAACCAAAACAAAGAAACATAACAAAGCAGAACAAAAACAAAACAAACAAACAGAACAAAAACATCACAAACAAATCTCAAAAACTGAAACCAATATACTCCAAATCAACACATTCACAAAAAAACTGATTATCATCATCATCATTATGCGGAATTCAGATTATCATTATCAAAAACTGAAACCAAAATACTCAAATCAACCCTCTGTTTTCTCACAAATAAGTGATTATCAACATCATCATGCGGCATTCAGATATCATTATGAAAAACTGAAACCAAAGTACCCAAATCCACCTTCTGTTTTTTCACAAAAAACTGATTATCATCATCATCAACTCTTTTTTTTTCTCACAAAAACATTTACAAAAAACTGATAATCATCATCATCATCATGTGGCATTCAGATTATCATTATCAAAAACTGTAACGAAAATACCCAAATCAACCCTCTGTTTTTTCACAAAAACATTCACAAGAAACTGATTATCATCATCATCATCATGCGGCATTCAGATTATCTTTATCAAAAACTGAATCCAAAATACCCAAATCAACCCTCTCTTTTTTCATAAAAACATTCACAAATAACTGATTATCATCATCATCATCATCAACCGGCATTCAGATAATCATTATCAAAAACTTAAACCAAAATACCAAAATCAACCCTCTGTTTTTTCACAAAAACATCACAAATATAAAAAAACATATATAGATAAGATGATGATACAAACCTCTGTTTTGAAGATGAAAATGTATGAACATGATGAAGACGGATGAAGATGGATGAAGATGATGATGATCGGTGTTGAGAGTTGAGAGAAAGATTTGGATATTTTTTGAGAAGTGTGATGATGATGATGATGATCGGTGCATTTAATATATATTTGAGATTATGTGGATATTAAGGGATAAGGGTATTAAGGACATTTCATACATGTCTTTAACAAATCTAATACATATTTGATAGAAGGGTTTTAACGGGCCTACAATATAGAATTAAGTCATGCTTTCATTTTAGACAAGAAATTTTGAGTTAGTTACCTAATTTCTATATCAAAGATGAACTAAATACAAACAATTTAAATGATGTATTATAATCTATTTCGATGGTTATTAAAACTACCCATGTGGTCACACATACTGTATTGAACATTACTTTATAAAGATATAGAATTAAGACTGCGGGGTATGGGGCGGGAGTTTGGGCGTGGGTAGGGGGAAAACGCCCAAGCCACCACCCCGGGTGGGCATGGGTTTCGGCGTGGCCCTTGGGGCATGGGTTTCAAGCCGGGCGTGGGGCGGTCTGGCCAAGCTGACATGGCGGGTTGTGAATGGCCAAACCAAACTAGCCGTTGGTCTATTTAAAAAAAAAATTCCTTTATAAATACTTTACAATATTTATCATTTTTCTCACACAAAATCAAACATATAAAACACAATCTCGCCATGAGTTCTTCAAGTTATACTGAATCGTCATCATCATCTGACGATGGGGCGGAAATATTTCTACAAACGATCGCGACGGTGGTGAAAGCTATCGTTGAAAACGAAGAGGAGGAGGAAGAGAGTCAACAACCTAAACGCAGAAGAAGGTACATCGCTCGTGAACGGGTCACCGCTAACGATTTGTTGGTAAGCGATTACTTCTCAGCTGAACCTAAGTATGATGAAAAAATGTTTAGGCGTCGTTTTCGTATGAGTAGAAACTTATTTTTAAGGATATCTAGAGATCTTGAGGAGAAGTATGTTTATTTTCACGGTACAACAGATCCAAAGTGGGGGGTTTTTGTAAAATCATTCACAAAACACGGTACGACAGATCCAAAGAGATTAAAGTTTAACAGGGTACAAATGGCTGCACGTAAAGACGTCGAGCGAGCATTCGGTGTTTTGAAGAAAAGGTGGCGAATATTACAAATGCCTTGTCGACTATTGGACAAGGATCAGATTGGAAACGTGATGTACACATGTATCATTCTTCACAACATGATTTTGGAGGATGAAGGTAGAGCGGTCGTTACCCACTATGATGACGATGATTCCCAACCAGGTAACGTAACAGACCAAGATAAAGCGGGTAATGAATTTTGGATCAAGTCAAGGGATATACATCACAACCTTCGATCTGATTTGGTGGAACATGTTTCAACGATTCCTGGGTTCGAAACCGACGAAGACGACGAAGAATGATTGTTTTTTATTTTAATAATTATTATGTTTGTTTATGTATTTAAAAAAAATATGTTTTTTTTATGTAGTTAATTAATTTAAATATATATTAAAAAAAATGGTGATGTGGCTAGGCCACGCCGGCCCAGCCACGCCCAACCCAAGCCCCACCATACCCCATTAAAACTTGGGTTTGGGTTATGAGAATTCAACATCCAGGTGTCAGCAATTGCCCCAACCCACGCCCAACCCAAGCCCCACCATACCCCGCAGTCTAAAGACCAAAATTTAAATGATATATTATAATCTGTTTTTTAGTATTTGATTTCGATCATTACAAAACCTACATGTGTAGTTACACGGGTCCTACACCTAGTACTAAATTATATCTTTTGAGGATTGAACCTTGTTCTCCAAGACAAGATGAACTAAAACCCTATTAGATAAAAAAAAGTATATTTTTTATTTTATTTTTAAGAGACTTGAACCATTTTTGTATGAACACACGTCAACTTACATAGTTCCGTGAGAGGAGGTATACTATATGGATTTGTCACATATTGACTAATGTTAGAGTCCATAGAATGTAAAACCATTTGCATCAAATAGTGATTGTGGGAACGATCTTTTATAATTTTAAAAATTTTTGACGAAAAATCGAAAATTTTACTCTTTTTACCGAAACATTGGAGGGGGCGGGTGCATCCCCGAGTTTAAACTAAGTTACGCCCCTGGTATTGTCCATTTATTGGGGCCTGAACCCGCACCATTTTAATGGGATAAACACAAGATGCCGCTAGACCAAGAGCTCATCGACGTGTACAGTGGCGGATCTTGCCCGTTGAACATGTCAGGGCCGAAAGACACGGGTACTAAAAAAAGCCCGGGCAAGCCCGGGCCAAACATAGTATATATAAAAAATTTCGATTGAAATGCGGAAAATTAGCACTACGGCCAAAAATTTTGCCCGGCTCGTAGCCCTGCCAGAGCTCTTCTAAGAACCGTCCCTGGACTTGTACACGTAATATTTATAAAACAAAAATTGAACACTTGTTTTACCTCACAATGGTTAAACAAATATTGTAGGAACGGTGGCGGATTCAGTATTTTATTCTGATGGGTTCCTTTTAGTAAATTTTCTTTAATTCTCACTATTTATTTTCTAAATTCTATAAAGTTCTTACTAATTTTTCCATTTTTTTCCAAACGTACTGGGTTCCTGGGAACTCACAAATGTGGACTGGATTCGCCCATGTGTAGGAAATACCAAGAGTTGGGTCACCAGAACTCAAGGAGAGCAATTAAAATAAAGAAATTTGGAAATAGTTTATGTGTTAGAAGATTACATTTGGAGTGGTATCAACAAGACTTTGAACATGTCGGATTGCATAACAAGTTGATCACATTGTGAGTGTTGCATTTATTAAATTCAAAATGGCAACACATGTGAGGGGCTAGTTAATAGGTTGGGCGAAATTGACCGTGGAAATCCACTTGGTCGCAAGCTTAGCGAACGGACTAAAATTACACAACTCTTCTAGTTTTCATCTTTTATCATTATATATATATATATAGGACAAAGATCCGTTAGGAACCACCCCTTATTGCGAGAACCGCGAGAACCAGTGTGAACACAAACAGTAATTCCAAAAAAAATCTAAAAAACACCCAAAATTTTTTTTTTATTTTTTTACTATTTTTTTTTGAAAAAATCGCTATATTTTGTTAATAAAAAAATAAAAAAAAAATTTCAAAAAAAAAAATAATAATAATTTTTGAGTAACAGTTATCCATGCACATGTGCATATGTGTCGTTTCTTTGTCAAATTCCGTAATTCATTACAAATAATAGTCAATTGCACTTTCATTTACACTACTACGTGTAATACACTATTTTTTACATTACCAATGTTAGAAATGCACATGTGCATCTATATGTATCAACAGGAAATAAGGTGTTTTGGTACACTACTTTCTCTTTCATCTATCATTCCATCAATAATACACAAGCATGCACATGTGCATTTTTGTCATTTCTTTGACAAATTCCGTAATTCATTACATATATTAGACAATTGCACTTTCATTTACACTACCATATGTAATACACTACTTTTTACATTACCAATATTAGAAATGCACATGTGCATTCATATGTATCAAAATGAAATAAGGTGTTTTGGTACACCACTTTGAATACACTTTCCCTTTCATCTATCATACCATCCATAATACACTACCATTACCTCCTACCATCCATAATACAATACCATTACCTCCTACCATCCATAATACAATACCATTAACAATATTTTCACTTTATTACATGTATGTAAACACCATTTATACCATCCAATCAACATATTACATAAAAAATTGACAACTATAACCAAACCATCAACCACTAGATATAACTAACCAAAAAACATGTATATGGGTCTACTTCTCCATTCAAAATCACAAACTTTTTGTACCAAAACACGTTATATCATGGTTATACCTAATTATGCACATGTGCATTTTGAATATTGGTAATGTAAAAAGTAGTGTATTACTAATGGTATTGTAAATTAAAGTGCAATTGTCTATTCCTGATAACGTATTACCGAATTTGTTGAAGTAATGATACATATGCACATGTGCATGGATAACTCTTACTCGAAAAAAAAAAAGTTTTTTTTTTTTTTTTTTTTTTTTTTTTTTATGGGAACGAAATATAGCGATTTTTTATTAAAAAATAAAAAAAAAATTTTGAGTGCTTTTTTGATTTTTTTTAGATTTTATTTTGTGTTCACATTGGTTCTCGCGGTTCTCGCAATAAGGGTGGTTCTCGCATGAACCTTACCCTATATATATATATATATATACAGGTAGAGGTTCAACTAAGAATTTAATCTTCCCTAAGTTTCCTAAGAAGCAATCTTGAGCTTACATGTGGCAATCTCATTAATTTAGGTGAAAGGGTAATATTGGAAAATGCAAATTTCAAACAGATCTGTACTTAGTTTTAATCACACGATTTTCATTCCTTCTTTCGTATTTTTCATTCATTCATTCATTCATTGAGCTTTCATCATCTGACCACATCTCATTCAATCGTTTTCATCATCTGACCACATCTAAATCAATCGCAAATCTCAATCTCAATCCTGCTGAATCGTTCATCGTTTTCATCGATTTGCCGGTACCTGCGAGATTGAGATCAATCCTGCTGAATCGTTCATCGTTTTCATCGATTTGCTGGAACCCTAGCTCCTCTGTTCATTCATTGATTTGCTGATTATCCTCCTCTATTTTAATGATGTCTACTACTGTCGATGGTAAAATACCTTCTAGTTTTAATTGCATCTACTTTTTAGGTTTTTAGTTTTGATCTAAGTTGTGCTGGTTTTTATTTAAAAGTGTAGTTCTGAAGTTGTGCTGGTTTTTTGAAGTTGTGCTGGTTTTTTTATATTACATCATATTTTAAAGTGTAGTTTTGTAAAGTTGTGCTGATATCTTTATTTTGTGCTAGTTTGCCTGGTAAAGTTGTGCTTGTTTTTTGTGCTGGTTTATTGTAAAGTTTGTGCTGATATCTTTTATTTGTTCTGGTTTTTTGATTTGTTCAGGAGTTCGTATCTGTCCAACTACTGGTAATCAGTATTATACTCCTATTGTTCCAGATTCTTCCAAACCTGTAGTTGGTATGCATTTCCAGTCAATTGATTCTGCCTTTAATTTCTATAAGAAGTATGCTAAGTTATCTGGGTTTGAGGGTCGAAAGCATACTCAATCTTCAAAAAATGGTGTTGTGATTAGAAAGTACTTTGTTTGTGCGAAAGAGGGTTCAGCGACATCCTGTACTGTTGACACGGTAAATGATAGTGTTGGTGCTGATAAAAAGTTAAATGACCGAAGGAGGAGAACTTCTAAACGTACCGGATGTAAGGCACACATCCGTATGTCTTTAACTCAAAAAAATACTTATAGAATTTCTCATGTATTTGA
Organism: Helianthus tuberosus; assembly: GCA_030545235.1. Classification (NCBI taxonomy): domain Eukaryota; kingdom Viridiplantae; phylum Streptophyta; class Magnoliopsida; order Asterales; family Asteraceae; genus Helianthus; species Helianthus tuberosus. Next base: position 35,272 of record JARYGA010004772.1, on the reverse strand, counting down.
GGAGCATAATCATTCTTTTGTTGATGAAGAGGATTATCATCTTTTAGCTTCGTCTAGAAAGTTGACATTCACTGAAGAGCAACTGCTTTCTGATTTTTCTGAGATGAATATTGGTCCAGTTAGGGCATTCAACCTTATGAGAAAGATTCGTGGTGGATTTGATAAGGTTGGGGTGACGTCTACTGATTGTAAAAATTTTAAAAGAGATATTAATTTGTTCATTGGAGAGTTTGATGTGGACATGGCTGTCCAACGTCTTATGAAGAAGAAGCTGTATTTGTCGAATTTTTCTTGTGAATTTTATTGTGATGAAAAAGGTTCTCTTGCTGGATTATTTTGGGCTGATGAAGAAATGAAACTGAATTATGAGGTCTTTGGGGATGTTATGTCTTTTGATGATACGTTCCGTACGAACAGGTATTTTATTCATTTTTTGTAGATCATTTATTCATATTTTTATTAAACTAGCACAATTCAGCAAGCAGTTGTAATATAATCAATTCAATTTTTAGGTATGACTTGGTATTTGTTCCGTTCACTGGAATCGATAATCATCATCACAATGTCACGTTTGCTGGTTCTTTGTTAGCATCTGAAACTGCTGAATCATATAAATGGCTTCTTCAAAGTTTTTTGAAGGCTTTTGGTGTTGCACCTAAGGTGGTTGTGACTGATCAGGACGCTGCAATGAAAATTGCCATCCGAGATGTTTTCCCAGATACCAGACATCGTTTGTGTATGTGGCATATAATGATCAAAGTTTCTGAAAAGGTAACTTTCTTAAACCAGCACAGTTTTACAATGTTATAATTTTTTAAACCAGCATAAATTAAACCAGCACACTTTTAGCATATAAACCAGCACACTTTAAACAATCCATTTAAACCAGCACACTTTAGCATATAAATCAGCACACTTTTAAACCATCACACTTTGGCATATAACTCAGCACACTTTTAAACCAGCACACTTTCTTTAAACCATCACAGTTTAAGCATCATAGTTTAAGTTTATACATCAACTAGCACACGTTAACATATAAACCAGCACATTTTAGGATTTGTTTGCTGTTTTAATATACTAATTATTTTTTTTGTTATAGGTTGGTACTGAGCTATCACAAGATGAGGTTTTTAAAGAAGATATATGTGCTGTTGTATGGACTGATGCTCTTGAACCAGCACAGTTTGAGACACAATGGTGTGATTTAATGATTAAGTACAACCTTACTAGTAACAGCTGGATGTCTGATATGTACAACCTCAGATCAGATTGGATTCCTGCATACTATCGTCATGAACATATGTCCGGTCTTATGCGTACAACATCTAGGTCTGAGAGTGAAAATCATTTTTTTGGTCAATTAACCAACACAAAATTGTCATTAGTTGAGTTTTTGAGTCATTTTGATACTGCAATGGAATCTCAGAGGTTTAAGCGCAGCAAACGTGATCATGATACCAGATACATAGAACCTGCCATGAAAACCAATTATGAATTGGAACGGGAAGCTGTAAAGATTTATACTCGGGGGATATTTTTTGATGTTCAAGAAGAAATTCGACTTGCTTGCAAGAATTGTATGTGCAGGCGTGAAGAAGAAGTTGGTGATTCAATTAAGTTTTATATTCTACAGGTCAATCTTCCCGGCCTTCATGAGGTATTTATTTATACCTTTAGTAGCACAAACATGTTCTGCTTTTTACAATACATTTTAAGTAGCACAGTGATTTATATTTACAATTAGAATTTTACATATATAAACCAGCACACTTTGTTATAAACTAGCACAATATAAAGCATTTGTTATTTGTGTAGGTTCTTTTTACTCCTAAGGATATGGTAATTAAATGCAGCTGCAACCGATATGAGCAGTATGGTTTGCTATGTAGGCATGCCTTTTGTGTTCTTCGTCTTTGTGGTATAAAGGAGTTCCCTAAAAAATATGTTACGGGGCGTTGGACAAGAGATGTTGTTCCAAAAAAGACAAAAGTTTCGAGTTTTGATCAAAATGCTGCTGGTAATCAAGTTGAACGTGCTTCCAGCATTGTGCGTGAGATAATGACTGCAACTGAACATATTGTTAACCGTCTTGTTACAAATATTGACCTGTTATCGTTGTATAGAGACCAAGTGATCGAGTCGAAGTTGAAGGTTGATTCTGCTGACCTTCCTGCAGAATCACTTGACAAGAATGCAAGATTAGCTAATATTCTTCGTACTGATCAGCCATGTTCATCGTCTTCTGCTACCATTCTTCCACCTAGTGGTATTAGAAACAAGGGGTGTGGTTCAAACAAACGCTTAAAGTCTTTTCGTGAGGTATCATCTTCAAGAATATCAAAGAAACCTAAAACTAGAGGTTGTTTGATATGTGGAGGTCATGGACATAATAGTCGGACTTGTAAGATGAAGACTACTGTTGCTGATTCCCAGAAGAGCAGTTAGTCGTGTGTCTTGGAAATCATGATATTTGGATTTGATATTTTTTTCATTTCAGTTTGGATTTCTTGTATTCTTATTATGTTTACAACATTCAACCAGCACATTATTAGTTTTTGTTGATTTGTAAATGCAATTGTCAAGAATTTGATTTTTCAACATTCAATATACTGTTTAAAACCAGCACAATTTTAAACTTTGTTCTTTAAAACCAGCACAATTATAAAACCAGCACAATTTTAAACTTCTTCTATGAAACCATCACATATTGTCATAGTGAAACCAGCACAATATTAATTGTAAAACCAGCATAAAATTAACTTTCCTAATATAACTGTTAAAGCAGTACAATGTAATTGTTAAACCAGCACCATATTAATTGTTAAACCAGCACAAAATATTACAGACAACTACCAAACTAATGTTATATTGTTCAACCAACACAATCAATATTTCTTGTTCAATCTGTCATTGATTTTATTTTCCGCATTTTTCTTGCATTCCTCTTTCTTTTCAAGCTCCATCTTCTCATACTTCTCTAACAGTTCCATCATTTCACCTTTCGCTAAGTTGATGTCGGATAAAAGTATTTTGCTTAAATACTTGTATCTCAGTTCAACCAACTCTTTGTCTTGTTCCGGTGACTCTTTCGACAGCCCACTATCCCATTCCTTCTTGCTCACATGCTTCCCTGTGTATGTCTCCATGTGTCTCATTGCAAAGACACCACAATCTACAAAGTTCTTTTCCGTTTGCCACGACATTTTCATTATTTCTGGTTCCAAGGGCGACATCTTTGGGTGCATTGTTGGGTATTCAACTTCAAGGTAATCACATACAATTTCTTTCTGTAATTTGAAAATTTTCAAAATCAAAATCCCTAAGCATCACAAATATAATTAAAATAAACAGCACAGAATTAATGGGCATCAATATATTACCACTCTTTTAGCACGTGCCATTTTTTGTGCTTTTGCTTTCCCTTTCATGTTGTCTATAATCTTGATGTCTTCTCCCTTGAAATCAAAACATACAATGTAGTAGTGCTTGTTTTGTAGTATTGGAATGAACAACATGTCCACTTTCCTAATACTTTCAAACCCGGTAGTCATCAATGTCGCGGCAATGTTTTCTCTGAAATTTTGTGTGCAGGTCTTTTTGTTCAGTTTTGGTTTGAAATTGTTTTCTCCCTGCACAGAAACCAGCACAATGTGTTATAAACCAGCACCAGCACAATGTGTTATGAACCAGCACTATAATAGCATTTCATATATTAGACTAACCAGCTATTAATAAAACATTAATATTTCAAAACCAGCACAATGTGTAATAATCCAGCACATTTTGTTAAATGTGCTTTTTCTAATCTGTTATTAAAACCAGCACATATTAGAAAACATACCAGCATGTTGCATGGGCAGAAAACTCTTGCCGGTGAACCTTTGCTTCTGTAGACCTCTTCACTGTTTAGTACCAATGACCAAGCTGTTAGGACTTGGACATGTATGTATAAGTTCGGGTGAAGCGACTCCAGAAATACCCTTGAAAGGGTTGTGCTAAATGCTGTCTCAAATATAAACACCCTGCATTGTTGTAATACACATTAGTTTAAATACTTATTTTTATCCAATTAAGATTTTGTTGGTTTTTATACTTACCAGGGGTCGTCAACTGTCGAGAACATCCATTCGGCTATCCTTTCTTCAATTTTTTCAGTTTTTGTTTTTATTTGTACAACTCGCTGCATATATGGTGAACATAAAGGTTCGGCAGGGTGAGTTGTACGTTTGCTTTGTCTTTTTTTCTTCTGGTCTCCGGCGTTTAGGTCTTCACCTATGAATTCTTGTTTTTCACTGTCTTTTTTGGTTTCCTTTTCTGGTGTTTTAAAAACCTCTCCTTGCTGTGCTGGTTGACCAGCAGTGTCACTTTCTCCCTTTGGTGGTTCATTAGCATCTTCACCTCCTTTCTTTGTTGTTTCCCCATCAGGTTTACCATCTTTAGCCTTTTCTCCACCTGCATCCTTTTCTTCTTCACCACCAACTCCATGATCAGCACCATCTTTTTTGCTGCTTGCTGCTTGTTCTGCCTTTTCTATTTTTTTTATAATCTCTGGCCACATTGAACTGGTGATTCTGAAAGGAGTTGAATCAAATTGTGAGACCACCATTTTTTTTTTGTGATTGGGTAAGTTTAACTTCATTCCCTTCTTCCTTTTCATTCCCTCCTTCTGTCTTCTCTCCACTTCCTCCTTTTTTCTTTTCTTCATTCCCTGCTTCTGATTCTTGCTTCTCGAAATTGTACTTTTCACCATATACTACCAATCTTTTTCTCCACTCATCCACAGCATCCACAACCTCCTCACCTCTGTACTTTGTTAAACATTTTGCAATCATTTCGTGTGTTTCTTTGACATGCATGTCCAGCTCTTTTGTTTTGGATTTTATCAGACAAATCCATTCCTGAAAAGATAACCAGCACATTCTTTTTATAAAGTAGCACAAATTGTAAAAGTAGCACATTCTTTTTATAAAGTAGCACAAATTGTAAAAGTAGCACATTTTCCATTTTTATTTTTACATACACATGATAAAAGTTTACAATAAAAGTAGCACATTTCAAACTAGCACAGTTTTACAATCCATTTAAACCAGCACACTTTAGCATATAAATCAGCACAATTTCACATTCCAAATTCTAACATTAAACTAACATATACTAGGTATAAACTAGCACAATTTAACATTCCAAACACTAAATGTCATAAAAGTAGCACATTTTTCAACAAATGTCATAAAAGTAGCACATTTTTTCAATAACCATCTAAACCAGCACTTTTTTCAGTAATACTACAGATAAACACAATAAAATAGAAATTACCACTCCACTTGTTGGATTTGTAGGTGGAATTTGTGAGAGTTTTTCCTGGGATTGTGGAATGTCCAAACTTTGCGTAATGTCTAGAGATTCTGGGAAGTCACTAAAGTAATGATTTCTAGCTTCATCAGTTTCCTTTGAGATTTTTTGATATGTGGATAGAGGTTGTTCAGCTGGTGCTTTTTTCTTCATCTTCAGTTTTACCTTCAAATTCTTTCGTTTTTCATTTTCTTCTGTTTCACCAGTTGTTGCTGCTTTCAAACTTGTTTTCTTCTTACTCTTCACCACCTTTTGAGTAGGTGTTTGTGTTGTCAAGGTGAGTTTCTGTGCTGGTTTCCCATCTTTTTCACTTCTCTTTCTTTTATTGCTTTCCACCACCGGACCAAGCTTTTTAATTGTATCATTTTTATGATACATTACAGCTGGTATCATCTTCTGTGTTGGATTTGTTCTTTGGTATGTATCATGAGCATAAACCAACTGATTGATTTACAAGTTAGTTTTTGTTATTATGTTTGATAAAAAAACAATAAATATAGATCATTTTTAGATAACTACAACATACCACTAGAAATGTTATCGGTCCGATGTAATGTGCTGCTTTAGATTGGAACCAGCTTGTTGTCTTTCTGTTCAAGCAGTCGATCACGTAGCTGCACCAGTCAACATCCTTAATATCTACATCAGGTTGCAATGTTGTAAGGAATTTCATGTTGACGCTGCCACCGTGTGTGAGCTCTGCCATTATTGAGTTGAACATTACAAGAAAGTTTCAGTTGAAATAGCCTTCCACTCTCCTTCTGTTCTTTCACAACATGAATAATATGATGCATTTTTTGGCAGTTCATCATCAATTTCAAATTGATTTCTAAACTCTGCAACAACTGGATCACTCATTGATGGTTTAGTCTCCTTAACCTTCACTTTACCCATTGGTATGCCAAGAACTTCTTGTACTAGGTTAGGTGTTATCACTACATTATGTGTACCTAGATTCAGTGTGTTGATTGTAGGTTCATAATTGTTAGTGAGCCAGTATCCCAGATCAGTTGGTATTTTTGTTATATCAAAGTTCTTCATGCTTTCAAATCCCATGTTATCCACTTCTGCTTTCTGTTCGTCAGATAACACTTGCATGAATTGAGCAAGGTTTTTTGGGCTGTTCCTGATTCTAATTCTTTTTTTCTTATCAAATTCCTTGAAAAGTGTTGATCGTATAGGTTCAAGGTTTGTGGCAACAGCTTTTAGTGCTGTTTTTTGTTTCTTTTCCGGTTGTTCGAAGTCACTGTCTGATGACCCTGCAAGTAATTTCAGAAGAAACATAGTAACCAGCACAAGTTATAAAGTGTACTAAATATTAAAAAAACAATAACCAGTACCATTTTGATCATTTAATACATAATAAACCATGATTTTTATAATTCAAAACATCATTGTTACATAAGGTTCAGAAAAACATGATCATAATACATAACAGCATTGATAACATTAGAAAACTAAAACAAACAACATAAACATGATGATCATAGCAGGAGCTGGCTAGATTGCTACTTCCTTCCAAAATTCTTGACTGAGATTATAGGTTTTTCCTCATCTTCTTCATGTTTAGGTTGTAGGATGGGGATCTTTTGTTTTTCATCATCTTCTTCTTTTTTGGGTTGTACAACTGAGATTTCAGGTTTCTCATCAATCTCTTCTTTTATGGGATCTGAAGGTTCACCACCAGAAGTAGGATGATTGGTATAGCTTGGCCCCCAGATTGCTACTTCATTCCAAAATTTCGGACTCATATAATATTCCTTTTTTGTTGGTCTTACAACTTTGAGTGGAATGGGATGCAAAGGTTCATTATCAAAAGTAGGGATTGGTTCTCCTGGTTGTACAATTTGTAGTGGTTTGGGATTGTACAGCTCTGTTTTCACACACAAAAAAGCAACTGAAACTTATATTACTTATCTCCTGAATTTAAAAGTAGCACAGTCGGTAAACCAGCACAGATTTGGAACCCAAAAAACCACTTGTGCTAGTTTCTTCTAAAACACTAAAGTAGCACAGACGGTAAACCAACTAGAATTTGTGCTAGTTTACTAGAAAACACTAAACCCTTTGTGCTAGTTTCTTCTAAAACAATAAACTAGCACAGATAGTAAACCAGCACATATTTGGAACCCAAAAAACCAACTAGCACATAGGTTAAACCAGCACAGATAACCAACTAGCACATATTTGTATCAAAACCAGAAAACCAACCACAACTTTGTGCTAGATATTTCTAAAACACTAAACTAGCACATAGGTTAAACCAGCACAGAAAATAAACCAGCACAAAAAATAAACCAGCACTATTTCATTAAAACACAACAATCGATCTGTTTTATAAAATGCAGAACATGAATCAGTTTAGGCATATTAAAACCCTAGAAATCTGTTCGTTTACAGATCAGATCCTTAACAAACCTTCGAAATCGTCATCAGGTTTTGTTTCTTTATGCTTCTGGCTTCTTGTAGATCTCTTAGAACCTGTGTAATCGATTTGATTTCGAAGAAACTTAGAAAAACCGTACAAAATTGAAACGAATACACCAAAATGCAAAAAAAAAATGGAACGTACTCTCTGAATCCATCGTTGATGCTGTTTTTGTTGTTGTTTGTTCGATTTTCGTCTGTCTGATTGTCGATTTTAGGGGACGTTTGTTAGCGATTGGGAAGTTTTGAGAGAGAGTGAAGAAGAACTGTTTTTGAATCGTCAATAACTGCTTTGCTTTTTGTCCAGTACTATTTTTTTGTTTATGACGAAAATACCCCCGCGCGTTTTATTTTGTTTACTTATCTAGTTTAATATTAGGGATCTAATCTGGTCCATTGGTTGTTTAAAAAAATGGTGTAGATTGCTTCTTAGGCAAGTTAGGCAAAATAGGCTTCTTAGGGGAACCGCCCCCTATATATATATATATATAGTGTAAGGTTCATTGGGGAACACTAAAAAAGCGGGGAACCGGGGAACACTCTCAAAAATTTAACTTAACATGTTAAAAATTATTTTTTTAAACATCTTTTTCGACGCTTCTTCTTATATATACTTGTAGAAGCATTTTTAATAAAATAATCAAAAACTAAAAATATTAAAAAAAAACAATTAAAAAAAGGCTAAAAATTGTTTTTTTTAGAAAAATATTTTTTTACTCGACTAGATTCTCCTCCTTTTTATAAAGAAAAGCGCTGAAAAAAAATTTTTAAAAAAATATTTTTAACATGTTAAGTTAATTCTATAAGATAAAACTGTTTTTTAAACATTTTTTTATATTTTTAGTTTTTATTTTTTTTATCAAAAATGTTTCTACTTGTATTTATAAGAAAAAGCGTCGAAAAAAAATTAGAAAAATATTTTTTTAACATGTTAAGTATAATTTTTAAAAGTGTTCCCCCGTTCCCCACTTTTTTAGTGTTCCCCAATGAACCCTCCCATATATATATATATAGGGTAAGGTTATTGTAAAAAAGACCAAAAGTGTGAGAAAGGTAAGAAAGAATCTCAGCCATTAGATCTAAATTAATTGAAAAGGGTAAACAAGTAATTTTATCATTAATTCAATTAATTAAAAACTTCCCATAACCGCCACCTTAATTATAGGAAGTATATAACATCATTCAGCAAATATATAACACCATTCAGTAAGTATATAACACCATTCAGCAAGTATATAACACCATTCAGCATTCAGCAAGTATATAACACCATTCAGTAAGTATATAACACCATTCAGCAAGTATATAACACCATTCAGTAAGTATATAAACCATTCAGCAAGTATATAACATCATTCAGCAAGTATATAACACCATTCAGCAAGTATATAACACCATTCAGCATTCAACAAGTATATAACATCATTCAGTAAGTATATAACACCATTCAACAAGTATATAACACCATTCAGCAAGTATATAACACCATTCAGCAAGTATATAAACCATTCAGCAAGTATATAACACCATTCATTGACTAAACATCTGATCGAAACATATTTTTTTTCTCTATATAAGTATAGCAATATGGTACTCATATTAAAGATAAAAAACGCTCGTTATTATGGTGTAATTTTTTTTAAAAAAAAGTTACGTATAAAAAGTTATTGACGTTTAAAAAAGACGGGGGGAAGTTACATGTGCATTACCTAATTTCTAGTGGGTTTAAAAGACTATATTGCCCCTAGATATTTCAAATCAGTTCAAATTAATGAAAATATTTTACAATTTGGTCCCTATTGATCTCAACCATTAGATCAAAAGATCTAATGGCTGAGATTCTTTCTTACCCTTCTCACACTTTAGACCTTTTTTACAGGATCCTCTACCTATATATATATATATATATATATATATATATATATAATATTTCAACCAATAGGAATGCTTCATTAGACTTCATTTAATATTTGTACTTAATGTAACTATAAGGGTATATTAGTAAACTTACATACATCATTAATTGGTAGTTTCATCTTTAATAACTAACTATATTAAATTTGTAACTTATTTTTAAGATATATATTTTTCACAAAAAATAAAAAATCATTTATAGTGTAGGATAAATACGAGGCGTGTAGGATAAATTACGAGTTGTGTAGGATAAATTTCAATACGTGTAGGTTAAATTTCGAAATGTGTAGGATAACTTTTGATGTGTGTAGGCAAAAATATTTAGTGTGGAGGATTATAGTCTTAATGACTAATTAATTAGTCAAACATAATAATAAATGAGTTGAGAAAAAAACTATTTAATGTTTTACAATTGTACCCTTTTATTCTTTTTCTTCTCAATAAAATTTTCTTCTCAAATGAACCTTCCCCTATATATATATATAGGGGATGGTTTAAATGAGAACGCTAAATATTGTGAGAACCGTGAGAACAAATGAAAAAACCGCGAGAACTTGGTCAAAAACAATTCAAATTCAAAAAAAAATTCTACACTTATCATTATTATTCGAATACAATGTTAGAAATTTAATTTACATGTTTAAATTTACGTGAATTCGTAAATAAAGAAAATTTACACATGTGTAAATAATCTAAAAATAGTGATTTTGAAAGGAGAAATGAATTTATTTGATGTTGTAAATTCTTTTTTTGATGTTGTATCTTAATTACAATGATGTTTGTATTAAAAAAAAATTGGTTTTGATTGGTTTTTTCATTCGTTCTCACGGTTCTCGCAATATTTAGCGTTCTCAAGATAACCCTCCCCTATATATATATATATAGGGCTTGGCTATACAAGAAACCCCATCTTTTTTAAGAAACCTTGGAAACCCAATGTGAGCCATTGATTGTCTCTCATCACACTTGATCAATGGCTCTCATAATTTTGGTAACAATTAGATTTAAAAGAAATGTAATAATACACATTAGTTAACTGAAAAGGGCATTTTGGGTAGAACATTTCCTTCTCTCTCCACTGGCTAGTCTTATCATCTCTCTTTAATGCAATCATCTTTCTCTCTCTTCATATCCAATTCAAAATCACAATCCCTCTCTCTAAAAATCACAGATCTCATCTTCTCCTCCCCCGAATCAAAACCCTAGCCCCCATGATTTTCCCTTCTCTCTACACAACACTTACAACCTGCAAGCCTAGAGAGAGAGTGAGAGCCGTGAGAGAGAGTACCAGAGAAATCGAAAGAGAAAGAGATGTCCAGAGAAATCGAAAGAGAGATAGAAAACTGGTATGTTTCCAGCCAAGAACACACATACAAGTGTGTGAGAGAGAAGAAGTTTGAAGTATGTTGTTTTAGAGAGAGAATGATGACACACGCACGAGTGTGTGTGTGAGAAGAAAGGTTTGAAGATCTTCTTCATGTTCATCGGACGGTTATAGATCCTGTAAGTGTTCTTGAAATATCATTTCACACTTGATTTTTTGTTGAAATGGTTATTAATATGTTTTTGTGTGATGAAAATGTTTTAGTAATGGTTGTTAATATGATTTTGTATTTTAAATAAATCAAAAACTTTAGGATGAGATTTTGAACGAGTTTTTTTTTTGTTGGTTTGGTTGCTTGTTAGATGCTTTTGATCTTAATAGTAGCTGTTTTTTTGTTGGTTTGGGTTCCTTGTTTGGGTTTTTGATCTGAACAGTAAATGTTTTTTTGTTTGGTTGCTTGATTCACAGACTCAGACCCATAACATGTGTTAAGCCCCCTGTTAGAATGTTATGTAACGTGTGTTGATTTACAAAAACAAACCCATAAAGGTTTAGGTTGCTTGTTTGGGTTTTTGATCTGAACAGTAAGTGTTTTTTTTTGTTAACAATAATTGTTTTTTTTGTTGGGTTGCTTGATTTACAAAGACAGACCCATAACATGTGTTAAGCACCTGTTAGAATGATATATAACGCGTGTTAATCATAATATGTTGATTATGATAACAATTACTCATTTTGTTTATTAGAGGCAATGTTACTTTTTCGGTAAATTGGGATTGCATATTCAACATATTAGTTTGTTGTGATGAGCAGGAGCTTGAGAAAACAGCACTGAAAGAAAGGAAACTAGGATTCTTCTCATGTGGAACTGGTAATCCCATTGATGACTGCTGGACGTGTGCCCCGAACTGCCAAAAGAACCGCATGCGCCTTGCAGACTGTGGTATCGGTTTTGGGCGGAATGCCATTGGAGGCAACGACTTAACGGTTTTACATGGTCACGGATTCTGGAGACGAGTCATTTATAGTAACACATGTACCGGTAATGTGGATAGTATGTAACGTGTAATATGAAACGAGCCATTTATGGTAACACGTGTATCGGTAATTTTGGAATATATAATATAAAACGGGTCATTTGTTTTGCACAATTTTGGAAGTATAACATGTGTTAAGCCTCTGTTATAATCTTTTTGTAACCTGACATGTATTCATGTTTAAGCTAGTGGTTTACAAAACACCATGATGTGTATATACTGATCTAACATGTGTTACAATTTTTCTGTTTGGAACATGTAATTGCTTAACATGTGTTAAGCCTCTGCTATAATCTTGGTTTAACCCAACATGGTGTCATGTATAAGCTAGTGGTTTCCAAAACAATATTAACTTGTATAATCTTGGTTTAACCCAACATGGTGTCATGTACAAGTAATAAAAGTACAAGTTAGTATGTAACGTGCAATATGAAACGAGCCATTTATGGTAACACATGTACCGGTAATTTTGGAATATGTAATATGAAACGGGTCATTTGTTTTGCACATCTTGTAAATGTATAACATGTGTTAAGACTCTGTTATAATCTTTTTGTAACCTGACATGTATTCATGTATAAGCTAGTGATTTACAAAACACCATGATATGTATATACTGATCTAACATGTGTTACAATTTGTTTTGCACATTTTGGAATGTATAACAATTTCATGCAAAGGACGAGTCAGCAAATTTAGCAGATAAACAGCAAAGACAGACCGTCAACGGAAGATCCATCCCTTCTTAGTCCGCCATGAGACTCACCAACAAGCAAAAAAGGATATTTGTGTTACTATTGGGCTCTATGCATCCATTTTTGTTGTAAACTCACCAACAAAAATGTTTTGTGTTGGAGTCACCCGTTTTTGACGCATGCTAACATGTTAACAAACGTTATATATCATATGTTCCGGATGTTAATGAAAACAAATGTGAAAACAAACGCTGACATAAACGTAACACATGTTAATGAAAACAAATGTGACCTTACATGTACACTAACACATGTTAGTATCTGACCAACTATTGAGGGCAGTCATTTTTCCATCGTGCGATCCATTCGGCCTTAGAGAAACAAAAATGATATTTTTTGGATTCAACAACACGTACCAGTAACACATGAACCACCTAAGATTTTATACACACGTACCAGTAACACATGAACCACCAAATATCCCCTGGTTCAGGATGTTTGCTTTTGAACTACTGTTTTATTGTAAACTCACCAACAAAAATGTTTTGTGTTGGCGCCATGGTTCGGGATGTTTGCTTTTGAACTACTGTTTTATTTAAATGTTATAAAAATATACCAATTAAATGACAACTATAGATCTAGTTAATAGAACATAATCAATGGTTGATGTTTGGCTTCATAGAATTTCACAATGGTTTCGAATGTCAATCTAGTCAAATGAAATAAAATACATGGTCTACATTTATCCACATGGTCAAAGAAGTAATCATGTTCTTTTTGTCCTTTGTACATACTTTTTAAATTAACAAAGGTTAACACACGTTATATATCATTCTATCAGGGGCTTAACAAATGTTATACATGAACACATGTCAGGTTACATCATGGAGTTCTGTTACAACATGAACCACTAACACATGTTATAAATGAACGAATAGTTCCTTCCCAAAAAATGTGACCTATTGAATATCTTTTTTTTAACACATGTCCCCGCATTAACGTCGCCTACATCCATCCAGCTTGTCGATTGAATATCTTTATTGGTCTGTTTCTGTAAATCAACACACGTTATATATCATTCTAACAGGGGATTAACACATGTTATGGGTCTGTTTCTGTACTATAACGCACAAAAACAGTTACTATTCAGATCAAAAGCCCAAAACAAAACAAAGCAACCTAACCAACAAAAAACAGTTACTATTCAGATCAAAAAGCACCAAACAAGGCAACCAAACCAACAAAAAAAACAGTTACTGTTCAGATCAAAATCCCCAAACCATCAAACACATTTTTTTAACACAAAAATAACTAATCCATGAATCAAAATCAAACGAGTTTGAAACCAAAACAAGTAATCCATGAATCAAAATCAAAATTTATAAACACCAGAAGAATGAAAACCAAACTAAGATCAATAGTATTGAAATTTATTACCTATAAACGTCATTCTTTTTTTTTTGAAACAATAATCAATGGTATTGAAAAATAATTAATCTTTTGGCAACATTCTTAATTCTGGAAAAAAATAAAACCAATTGTGAAGAACGAAAATCAAAGTAAATGACAATTAAAAAATGAAAACCAACTTATTATTGACAGGATCTTGATTCTTCGACAGTATCTTGGTTCTTCGATTTCTTTTAAGAAATTAACATGTAACGTTGAATTTGGGGTGTAAAAAAGAAAAAAAAAAACTCGAACCCATAAAAAAAAGGATGAAAAACCTTGATCATTCTTGTCCTCGTCAGTAGGGAACTCGTTGTGAATGACGTTCCCGTTAGTGGGGATCTTGAAATGGATGTTTTGAAATGGTGGATCTTGAAACCGAAATGAAGTTCATGGAAATGGATCTTGGGTAGAACTTGAAACAGATATGAAGTTAATGAAAAATGGAGGTTTTGAAAGAGTGGATCTTGAAACACAGAGATGAAGTAAGTTAATGAAAAATGGAGGTTTTAAATGGTGGATCTTGGGTTTTGAAAGTAAATTTGGATGTGATGGGGTATTAATTATTGTCAAATCAAAAAGGGGAAATATCTAAGATAGAGGTGAAAATACCATAATGCCCTCAAGGATAAAAAGAATATGATATTTACTATGGACACATGGCAAAATCTAGACCATGCATTGAGTTTGCTAAGTTTTCTAAAAAAATGGGGTTTCTTGTAGAGCATTATCCTATATATATATATATTACCCTATATATATATATATATATAGCTAAAACAATAAGTATTATTTTAATATGTCATGTGTATCCCTAATATAAAGTATGACCCCCACGATCTAAAATTACACTAATCTTGTCTATGATTCATAGATTATATCTTTGAGATTGTATCTCTATATGATTCATAGATTATATCTTTGAGTTTGTATCCCTAATATACGTATTTTTTTTATTTTTTTTAATTATAGAAATCTTTCTTATATGATAATATCAATTTTTCGAGTTATGAATTTACATTAAGAAAGTATTTTATTCCTGGTTTTTCAAATTTTGTCGCATCTATCCCTATTAGATTATGGCCCCATTAGTGACCACGGTTTAAAAATTGCATAAATTTGTTGATGATTTATAGTTTATATATCTATGTATATAGCTATATCAGCCTTTTCAAATCTGTACATACAGGTATCTTTCTAGAATCACATTATATTTTTCTACCTTTCCAAATGTGTCATGCATATTCTAAGGCTATTGGGTGTGGTATAAAGCCTTTAGGAGTTTTATCATGCCACCTCAGCGTCAAGTCAACGTCATGTCATATAGGGGATTTTAAAGTTCCTTCGTTTAACTTGCATGCAATGGTTTAAATTCCCCATCATCATTACCTAATTGTTTTTTTTTATTTAATTATTTTAATTTTTTAATTTTTTAATTTATATGTCAATTTTATTTAAAACAAAATAAAAAAAACATAATTTCATTAAAATAAATAAAACATTGCAAAGTCCTTAAAAAATGCAAAGTTACTTAAAAAAAATAAAGTACTACAAAAAAAAACTACATAAATTTCGCTTGAATTTTTGTCTTACGAGCCTACAAAATGACTCGATCCTCCTCTTATAGGTGCGAAAAGTCTTTCGCAAGGTATTCCATATCTTTCTGGATTTGCTTCTCCATTTTTAGTTCTTGTTCCTTTTCCTTGATCTAGAGAAGCTTATTGAGTCTATTGTCGAACTCGTCCAACCTTGACGGGCCATCCGATGGCGTTGAAAAAGACGTGTCTCGTGCAGTTGTCTTACTTCTATCCTTACCCTTTGGTCGTGGCAACTATTGTGGTTCTTGCGATTCTTCAAATTTCTCGAAGTCGTCGTTTAGATTAATAGTAGTACGAGCATCGGACTCGGATGGTTCGGTAGTCGATGTTGATTTCGACCGTTTTGACCTATGGGACGTTGGGTCAAACGGCGGTACAAGATGTCACTTGGGAGATTTGCGAAGAAGCTCCCACGAAAGTATCATCGTAAACGCATGCCCATGATGCAATCTATAGTCGTTGTGGCCGGCGGTCATAATGTCCACGTCGCTCGAGCCGCTTCTTCTTCTAAGATTGTTGACGAGATTATTATGTATGTTGTTGAAGTTGCTAATCTTGGTCCGCATTGCGGTCCACTTGCCCGAAAATGAGTCGGTCGAACGATATTCACCACGACGCATCGCGGCGAAAAACTTCTCACGTATACGTCTCCAAAATACTCTTTTACATCTTGGTCGATTGCTATAAAAATACAAAATAAATGTATATTTGTAAAAAATATTTATAAATGTATATTTATAAAAATATATAAAAAAACATTATGGAGAGAAAATTTACCAACAATCTCATCCTCCGACACGTCGAGTCATACTTGTGACATCGCATGTTCTTTCCTAGGCGTCCACTTTTCGATCGTCTTAGGAGCACGTGTTTCGCTTTCACCCTTCTTACGGTGCCTTCTCGACCGCCCACCTTTTGAGGAAGTGGGTTGGGTTTCGGTTTCGGGTATGTTTTGGGTTTGGGGTATGTTTTGGGGAAAAAGATGGCGGTTGGGAATAGTATCCATAAAAACCGGGAATCGGTGGCGTGGTCGGATGAAGGGAGGTTGGGGTGCTAGGTGGCATCGGATAATACCCAAGTTCAACTGTTCGCGGGTCTCTTCGGTAACGATCTTCTTGCTCGTTGTTGGGATTGTTTCCTACATTTTGCCAAAGCGGATGGTTGGGATCCCACGCGTTTTGTTTGTTGGGAAACATTGTCTGATTATGAAAAAAACTGTAAAAATTTTAGATAAAGAATAGATGAAGAAGAGATGAAAAAATTAGAAAAGGGGTAAGGTATTTATAGGTAAAATATAAAATTTAAACTTTTTTTTAAATGACCGTCGCCCAACAGATATGTTGACCAAATGACTCGATCAAGCCAAAATCTGGTCGTTAGCGTGCTGGCGGACAAAGGGTAGCTCCCCCTTGTTAATGAGCAGGGGGTGGGAGAGGGCGCTATGGGACGCCAAAATTGATGATGTGGCGTGGTGGCCCTGAGCCGTCGCCCACCCCGCACCCTCTCCGGGTCAGCCCTGATATATATATAAATACAATATATTAAAGGTAAGTTAATCCAAGCTAAGCCAAGCCGAGCTGGTATGCGTGCCAAATCGAGCCAATTCGACTGTAACACCCGTAAATTTCGTCCAATTGTAAGACGATACACTTCCCGAATCTCCAACTAAGGAGAGAGAATTTTTCATTCAACTATGTAACGAAACATATCTTAAACCTTCAATTAATCTCGACTATGTGGAAGGAGGAAGAATTATATTCTACATTCTTTGAAACGTGTTTTGTATCTCCGACTGATCCCGGTTCTGGGAAGAAGAGAAACTTTTATCGTACGTTAACTAAAACGCGTCCCAGCTCTCCGACTGATCCCGACTCTGGGAAGGAGAGGGACTATTTTATGTCCAATGATAAAAGAATAAAAGTTCAAGGGTTAAGGATGCAAAAATCTCAAAATACATCTCTTGGCAACCCCATAGGGAACGCAATCCCTTTGGCTTACGGACCGTAAGCGGTCAGACCTTACGGTCCGTAAGGGACCGAGTTGGCAGTTTATGCTTGTTCTCCAAGGCTTTTATGCATAATTTGACACCTATCTTCGAAATGCCACCATTTCTTCTTGTTATTACACATCTTTGGACATGTGTTATCATCCTAGAACATGTGGCAACACATGGCTTGATCCTACATCATCTCTTCAACTATAAATAGTAAGCAAAGTTGAACTTTCAACTTGCTCATTTCCTTCAATCTTTCTCTCTATCTCTATTTGAAGAAACAAAGAACTAATTTGGGGTTTGACTAGTTTGGTTTATGCTTCTATCATACTGGTTAATCTTCTTAAGGCTTTCCGAGCTCCGTAATGATCTTTTAATCCTGCAAAACAGAACACCGTTACTCGTTAAGATGGGAATATGGGGGTTTCCCTCTTAATCGGGCTCCGGCGTGAGAATAAGCGACTGCTTTGAGGAGATAAATGTGTATTAAGAGTGAGAGTAGAGGGAACGGAATGTTTAACCTGTGGACTGAGGTCTCTATTTATAGTCGGAGAGGTGTAAGAGGGTGTGGGCTGATGGGCCTTGGGCCGGAAGGCGACAACTTAGACGATATGCTCTTTGTCTCACTGGTTTCGACCGTTAGTGGCTTCTAGGAGTTCCCTGGTGCTGGCGCACCGTGATTGGAGCCACGTGTCATGGTTGTCGGCCTGGCGCCCTTCTGCCAAGTGGAGATCATGGGGCAGTTGTCTCTACCCTGTGATTGGTGCCACGTAGGCGTCCTTAGGAACTTTTTGTCTCCTACACGTCAGACGATTGTGGAGCACGATTGGGCAGAGCCTGGAGGATGCAGATTGGCTCCTCTCACCTGCCACTTGTACCTTTTGTACCTTCTGAAGTAGTCTTGCGCTACAGCTTTTATGCGTTCCTTGCTGAGCACAAGACTAGCCCGCGCAAGATTGTAGGTGTTGAAAACTCTTCTCAAAATGCTAAGTGTTGATCTTACTGCTCTTTCTTGTCTAGACCTCGCGCGAGCTCAATCCTTGGTGAAGTATCCCGCGCGAGGATGAGATTGAAGATCTTGCTGATTTAGGAGTATGGTCCTGCGCGCGACCTGATGGAAGGTCTGCGCGGCTTTTTGGGACCATACCCCTTCAAGTCCCCCCAGTCCAGTGCTGCACCGTGCGCGAAGTGAGTGGTTGGATCTCTGGACTTAGAAAAAAGAAGTGCTAATGATTGAAAATGGTTGCTTATTTTGGTAGACGGCGCGCGTGTAATTATTTGTTGGTTACTACGGCGCGACTACTAGGTTTGGCTCAAAGTGGTTCACTACCTTTTGGTGCGGGCGCGAAGGGTTATTCAGTCAGTGGTGATGATGCGCGGCCTTAGTAGCTTCTGCATTAAGTTTGTAGTAATCTTGGGCGGGAAAATCATCGAAATTTGAAATCTGACAAAGTTGGTGAGAAACGTCGTTGATGGTGACGTTTGAGTTGACCATTTACACGGCTGTCATCAAGTTGTCTCTGACGGTTTGGCTTTCCGTCAGGAGAGTGAGCTCCACGCGCGTGTGGTAACCGTCACTCTGGGATTCTCGCCTTACGTGTTGTCTTCCGATTGGTCACGTGCGCGGCGATCTCGGCACGTTTACCCATCGCATTAAATGTGATGGGTATATATATCTGATGAAGTGGAGGAGGACCTTACTTCTTCTATTGTTGCTACTCTCTCCACTTTTCTTTGTTTCTTCAAATCTTCAAGTGATCGACATCAGATCTTCAAGATTGTGTTCATCACATCTTCAAAAATCTTCCCAGAATTTTTATATTTGGAGTTCATGGCTGAAGAACATCCAGAAGAGAATCCCGGTGAAGAGGGTCCCGTTCCCGTCCTTAATTGGGATTTAGGGTTATTCGAACAGATCACCAGGAGCTTCCGGCTTCCACCGGAATGGGATGCCCGGTACCCCGACCAAAATCAAACGGCCGCTGATGCACCGCCGGGGTACATTACTTTGTTTGAAGATTTCTTTCTTCAGGGAAACTTTCGATTTCCGGCTACAAAATTCTTGGCCCACATACTCCAGTTCTATGGGTTCCATATCTCACAACTGAGCCCTCCTGGGATGGTTAGGGTTCGACATTTCGAATTCCTCTGCCGATCTCATGGTGTTGACCCAACGGTAGAGAGGTTTAGGGTTTTCTACCAACTTATCAGGAATTTGGGCTTCTACTCATTCGCCAGTCGAGGGGCTGAGAAGACGATACTCTTGAACCCTCCTAAGAGTTTCCATGACTGGAAACCAAAGTTCTTTTTCATTCGCGAGGAGGTGATACCGATTGCCATGACCTTCCGCCCATGGTCCGAACCGATCGCGAAGGAGGATTTGGTGATTCCCAAGAAGGAAAACCGGTATTTGAAGCTTACTGCTACTCCAAACCGAGTGTTTGGTGAAAACGTCCTGGTCGCGGCGCAGATGAGTGACCAGTGGCCGCATGATAGCAAAGAGGTTCCGGTTTTGAAGCTTGAGGATAAAGGTTAGTTGCTTCTTTAATTTTCCTCTTACTTTCGCATCGCTTAACTGTTTAATTTTGAATGCAGAGGTACAACTCTACCAGGCTGCCTTCCCCACTTTTGGTGGATCTATGGGTGTGCGCCCGTTGAGGTCGGGGGAGCAATATTGGTATGATAAGATCAAGCCGAGCTTCATGTATCCAGTTCCTGGGGCTTTCACCGATCCACCTACTGCAACCGAAGGTGCGCATATACCTAACCCTCGTCCCTTGCGTGTATTGACTTCTGCTGGGAAAGAGGTTGTCTATCTTTCCAGCGAGGAGTCTGTGGGATCATCAAATAGGGAGCTAAGTTCGTGGTCTAACATCTTTGCAGGTGTGTTGCGCAACCTGGGGATTGACCCAGAAGAGAAGAAAAAGAAGAAGAAGAAAGCCCATAAACGAAAGAAGGTGATCAATCTTGAAGCTGAGGTGACCAGCAAGAAAGGTGGGAGTAGCCGCGCCACTATTGATGCTGATGACAAAGGTACACTACTCTTTCGCCAGAGTAACTTAGAATATTACATTATTATCAGTGATTCACTGGAAGGTTTGTCGCGTATAGGTGAGAAGAAGTCAGGAGGAGCTGGTTCAAAGAGCTCAGGGAGCGCGGGTTCTCGCAACCCAGATGCTGGGGCGACTCCGTCCTCTGTTGCGCATGATGAAGAGGAGGAAGCAGAGGAAGAGGAGGAACCTGCTGCAAACTTAATCAGCCAGAAAAGAAGTAGAAGTGAGACCACAGCTGGTGTGTGTCACACCCCTAATTCCACGTGTCACCGGTGGGCCCGGTGGGGGAGTATCGTGACGTAATTGATATCATCATAGTCAAACAATACAATATTTAAATGCACAGCGGAAGCAAAAGATAAATATGTTACAATCCGAATACAAAGTAATATCAGAGTATTACAACGGAAAGTAAAGAGATCCACAGGCGGATCGAATAATCATAATCATTGTTCAACAGACTTTAGACGCCTAGGACTTGCAAGATTCCTTATAATCGCCCTGAGCTTCCAGCCAATTACGTTCAGTACCTGTCACTTAACCTTTTGGAAAAATACGTCAGTTTTCACTGGTAAATACAATTTAACTGACTCATTTTGAAAAGAGTTTGAAAATTGATTTGAGTGCAAACGGCACAAAATCTTTTGACACATTGATTAAAATGCGCAGAGGCAAGATTAATCTTTTATAACTTGGGACAATTTTGTTAATAAAAATCTTGTATCCGATTTACATTTTTGTCCAACATTTAGGGCCGGTGATCATACAATACAATACGATACGAGCCGGACAAGATTAATCGACACACCACAAATATAATCTCACAAGAAGTTACCCTTACGAATGAGTATACGTTTTACATATGCAACATGAGGTGTTTTGTCTACACCTTGTGCTTACGTCGTGGCCATTCACTTTTTAAAATGAGCCAAGGATATCCAGGACACGGTCATTAACCCCCAATGTTATTTGTTATCAAGCAATACGAATTAAAACGGGATTATGCAATTCAATCATCTCCGATCAAAAGGTTTCTACACCCGACCAAGCGGTATTTTTATAATACCGTACCCCAAGCCCGTATAAGGGAAAATAAGTTAAAAGTATTTACCTGAGCTAGCTCCTATCTTAATTAATAAGATTTTAATAACTCAGCCGTATTCACTTAAGTAAGCGTAGGTACCATTTACCGGAAGGCTCTAGTCTGGAATGATGACATAAATAATTAATTAGAACGCTAACGGGTCTTTGCTTAAGCCAAAACTTAGACCGGTTAGTCTTAGGGAACATACGGTTCAAACGCACGATTAAGCGAAGACCGGATAGAATGTGATTTAGACCCGAAAAGTTTGAAGACTTGTATAATATGGGTATACTAAACACATTCTGGATTTGGAGACAAAAATGATAAAGTTTGACTCGCTTCGGCTAATATAAATGAATTAGTCACATAAGCCGATCCGAACGCGACAAGTGCGTAACGAGTAACCAAAAGAGTCATAGACATGTTTCCTAAGTTATTATGCCTTTAATATGTCGTGATATCAATAAGATATCTTCTATTATGCCCAAAACGAGTTAAATCTCAAAATAAGCCCCGTAGGGGTATTTTGGTCATTTTAATGATCATAAAAGAGTTTGAATATAAATCTGAGTTTCGGGTCTGGTCTATATAGTAAATATACTTATTTTAACATGTTATAATAGTAGGGTATGACCCATATGTGAAAATTATCATTTAAAACCAAACTATGCACCTTAGGGGCATTTTGGTAATTTCACTTAGGCTTAAAAGGTTAAAACCGGAAACCTGAGTTTATAAACTTTTACTCACTGTTATTTTATAAAAATATACTAAACACATCAGTAAATATAAGTCTTATATGTTTGATATGGTTATAGTATATACTATGCGTTAAAAATGCCTAAAAAGGCGATTTAGAGCCGTTTCCGGGTTTGTAAAAGAAAGCTGAGATTTTTATATTTCCAGAAGGCTCAACATACTTTATTTAACAATAAAATCAGAAGAAAAAGGTTTGGGGTCAATCGGATTTGTAGAACTCGTTTTATGACCGAAAAGGGCAAAATCGGTATTTACCGAATTTGGTTTAAAGACCTATGTTATGCTTATCCAAAAATTTAATAAAAATCCCAAAATATTATATAATATCAGTGGGTAGAAAGTTTGATACTAAAAAGTGGGTTAAAATAGGCTATGCGCTAATTGCGCTATTTACTTAACATAAAGCTTGTGATTTACGATATCGAGCATATCTCTTAATCTGAACCACAAACTGATCTGAAACTTTTGGTGCAAGTTTATAAATCAGTAACAAATGATTCTACTCTTTTACTTTTTCAAAAATCGCGTTTTATATTAAAAAGGGCAAAATAGTCAACTTTAAGCATAAATCGGAAACATGCATATGAATCGGTTAAACATGGAACCAAGATGTAAAATTCCAGAGGGTTGTACATACATGAAACTTGGCCCAAAATATGCTCTAATGCAGATCTTAACATGCATGCACGGATCAGAACTGAAAGTCAAAGGAAAAGTCAATTTATGTGACTTTCGGTTCCAATTCGGGTTTAAACAGAAAATTGTCGAGTTGATCATGTTGAAACACATTCTTACATTAATTATAAAGTTATTTTGATGATCAAACAAGTTTCATGTACCCTATATCGCTAATCATACTTAAATTTGCAAATAACAATTCTGTTGACTTTTTAAGAAAGGCTTTGACTCGACAATTAACATGCTTAGAATGTAAATCTGAAAATACCCTTTTGAGGGTTTGTTACACACATAAATACCAACATGTGGGTACTTTCAATTTGAGAAAATACTGTGCACATCTTGATTAATCATGAAGTCAAACTAGTTTTACGATGGTTTGACTTTCGGTTAACACACTAAGCTAGAACGAATTTGGAGGTGTTATAAACACTTACAAAGGTCCTAATTATGCTTAGAGATCACTAGAAAGCTTGAGGTTGATCAGAGGAGCTCCAGAATTGAGTATGCAAGTGAGAGTGAGTTTGGTTGCAACTTGAGTGTTCTTGCATATGAACTTTGATCAATCAATTGATGCTACAAATGATCTACTGATGTTGTAAGACCTTTCCAAGTGCCCCTAGTATCATATAAAACCATTGGAGAGCCCATGGTATCGAGTACAGCTGTTAACCATTCGGAACAGACCTGATAACTGGCAGCTGTCATTCATATTGCCCAAATACAGGCCTAGCGCACCGCTACGCTCCTGATGTAGCAGTGCGCTAGCCTTGTCAGGTGGCAAAATTTTGTTTCCTTGTTTTGCAATTCAGTCCTTGGTCTTTTGGAACGTGGTTTGACTATTATTCTTGTACGTTAGACCCTAAAACTGACTTTTAAGAGCCTTGGGACATTTACCAACATGGTAAAGTCCTCGGTTAACTTTGCGCTTACCCGAAAAGTCTCGAAACTCAACGTTGACGCATTTAACCCTTCGTGTACGGTTTTGATCACAACTTTCTCATACGTTCATGAAACTTTATGAAATTTTTACCACATAACCTAGTGAGTATATTTTATCATTACAAAGCTTCGGGTTTGCCAAAGGATCACTCAGAGGTATACTTTCAACATGTTGACACATTTAGCCCCTATAGTTTGTAATTCCTCCCTTTCTTTCATTTCCCGTTTCGTATGATCCATAATCTATCCGTTTAAGGTTATAAACACCATGTAGGGTTATTGTAGAGCTTATTTATCCATTGTTGACACTTTAGACTCTTACAATCACACAGTTTCACTGTATGTCAACTTTAGTCCCTCTAAAGTATTATTTCACATATTCCAAGCTCATGACACGTGTCACTACATTATTGGACGTAAATTTTCGAGGTGTTACATCCTCACCCCCTTAAAAGAAATCTCGACCTCGAGATTTGCTTAAAGTAAAGGGAGTACTTTCTGTCCTATATTGAACTTAACCTTCCTTAGTGCATTTGGGCCTCTATGGCACTCCAGCTGACCTCTATAATAGGTCATGTATCCTTTTGGAGCTTCTTAACCTGTCGATCCTTAATCGACACAGGTTGCTCGTTATATCAAAATCTGCATATCAATATGTGATAATGCTTCTTGACTTATTGGTGAAACATATCCCCAATTCATTAGTATGCAATGCATTGTATGCTCCGCCAAGCTCCTTAAGTAGGTCCTTATAAGCTATTTGATCCTGATACATTCGATTCCTTCGAATGATTTGATATATTCAGAGCTCAACTAGTCTGATAATTTACAAATTTGCACACCCTTCCAGGGTGATAGCTTTTGTTGATCCTTATTTCTTAACAAGAACTTAGGAGGGTTGCTAACTTCATTAATCTTTGATTTTCTGCCGAATAATGGCAACTTACAATCGATTATGGATTTGTTTGATCTTATTCGTTGTTTCCAATGCAACTCTTAGATCCTGACGATTGGACTTACCAATCTTTTGTCTTAATAGATGCTTAACATTCCATCTATACAAGGTTTCCAGAAGAGCAGCCTTGATACTTATATAACAACTATTATAGGAAAGCTAAATTTTAGGTGAGATGGTTATTCCAACCATTGCTTAAAACTAATCTTAAGGAATTAGCTAATCCTTGCCGTTAGTCGAACAAATCGACGATCCTGGGCAGCTGATAATAATTCTTACTTGTTGCCTAATTCGGGTTGCGGTAATCGATGCATAAGCAAAATGAACCGTCTTCCTTAATTAACTATACCGAATTCTTAGAATATTGAGTTAGGCTATATGAACCTATATCTTAAATTTTACTTAATCAGGGTTTCGATTATTTCATGATCAACACGGAGTTCCCACCACACTTTAACCTTAAGCGGGATGTCAATCTTAACTCTACTTGCCTCTCAGAAGGTAAACAGGATATTCTTAGTGAAAGATACTTAGGTATAATGAGATTACAGAGATTTTCCAAATCTCAGGCTCTAATTCTTCCATTGATGTTGGTGTCAGATAATGACACATTCTTTTTGCAAATGCAAGGATGTCCTAAGCAGAGATACTTATAAGGACATTTTATATTGGATATCTTCTTTGAATACTACTAGTCGACTTTAGTACGATATGACCATTGGGATATCTCAGGGGTTCCATGCATTAAACCTCCATACTGATCAGGCATGGAAGCAATCTATGGGACACACTAGGATACGCCAATCCTCATATGGCACTTTTTATCAAACATAGTTTGGCATTCGCAGTTGATAAAATCAATGAGGAAAATAATTAAAATAACATATCTTGTCGTACTCTACTCGAAGAAGGAGTACTCTTAGATTTTTCAGAGAGATCATTGCTGAGAAGAATAAAAAAAATAGTCTCTGTGGTTTCATTAGTAGGTTCTACCTCGAGGATAATCTAAAAGTTTGCTAAGCTTAGTTTATGAAGGATTTATTGGTATCTGAAAAATAAAAACTCTTAGCATTCATATTGTTGATAAGTGTTAAGGGAGGTACCTGATGCCATTATTTATGAACTAGTCCAGGCATTTTAGGCGCTTTCAATCTTAGGCTTTACTTCCTTAGCCGCCTTTCCTTTGACAGATTCAGGCACGTGGTCTTGATGTGGCCTTTCTCATAACAGCCGAAGCAGACTGCATCCTTCATGTACTTGCAGTCCAACGTTTTATGATCCTTCGATTTGCAGATCCCACAAACCCTCGGCCGCGATCGGGATTTTGGTTCGAACCTGCACTTCCCATAATGGCGCTTCTTGCAAATCTCGCATACAGGTTTCTGGTTGGACTTTTGTTTATTCTTTTTTTTTCTTAGAACTCTGGGAGTTATCCTCCTCCCTTTTCCTCTTTAGTTCATCCCTTGCCTTAGAGGTATGAACGAGATCCTCCTTGTGAGTAAGGACGTGTGGTCTTCGATAAGACCTGGAGCAAATAGCATTGGGCTCCTTGAACTTTTTCACGGCCTTCTTCACAGCTTTTCCAACAGCTGCGTCTATCATAGTTTGAAGGACATCATTAGAAATTCTAAGGTTCACAATTGTAGTATCATTGGCATGCGTCGCATCATCCATAGCACGATCAACGGCTGTCTTATCTGAGTTCGCCATACTTGATATTGGTTCCTAATATTGATAAAACAATTGCTTAATTGCAATCCGACAACCGCTATTCATTATCCTGGCAATTTATCATATACTATCCATGGTACCATTAGGCCATAGGCCAATATAACATGATTATTCTTAGTGAACATTGTTTAGATATGTATACTTATAGATTTTACTTAGCCTAGGCCATGAAAGACCATCGAGGGCATTTAGGGTCTGGACCTAGTCCATCACCTTTTTGACAGGGGATCGAAATGTCACAACTGTCTTTATTATATTGATAAAGTTGGATAGCTTGAAAGCTTGCCATAAGGATATTAGAAAAGAGTGGTTCCTAATAGATATGAAATATCTTTCTAAGGTTCGTCGGAGCATTCTCCAAGGTATCATCGGCCAATTTCTACCTCACGTCAAATGGCCGGAGTTTAAATCAGGCGAAGACAACAGTTCTTAACATTTATCGTTCATTAAAGAATCATATGTGCCAGCATAAAGAAAAATAATTTATGCATAAACTTCCTGATAAGGAAAAGTACCTGCTATATGGTTAGCATTCTGTACCACCTCGTGGGCGTTCCTCTGGAAGACTCGTGCTTTTGTTTTTCCTGGCCTTTCTCGGCTTCTTTAAAATCTTTGGGCAGTTAGTCTTGATATGCCCTTCCTCGTTACAATTGTGACAGATCGCGTTCTTCAACTCCTTGCAATCTAAAGTCTTGTGACCCTTGGTCTTGCAAATTCCACACAGTTTGGCACCTGGGTCAATTGTACACTTCCCAGAATGTTGCTTTTTCAGTTACTGCACTTAGGCCTGTTATTAGACTGACTCGAGTTTTTCCTAGACTCGGATTCTTTCTTGTTCCTTAAGCTTCCCTTTTTCTTCTTATCAGATCGATGAGAGTTCTCTTCCTCTCTTTCCCTTTTTCCCTCACCAGAAGCCTTAACAGACTTATTTCTGATTGCATCTAAGGTGAGAGATAAGGACAAGTCCACTGCGGACCTATATGTGGTTGGCCTAGATGCTTTAACATTTCCCTTTATCTCTGGTGCTAGGCCTCCAATAAAACGCGCTATGCGTTTAGGTTCAGGGGTGACTAAATAAGGAACTAGGCGGGACATAGTGTTAAAACTTGTCACGTATGCCTGGCAATCTAAATCCTTCATGACTAGAGTCAAGAAGTCTGATTCTATCTCTTCTACCTCATGCTGAGGGCAAAAATTTTCCTTGACTAATTCAACAAATTGATCCCAAGATAAGTTGTAGAGTAGGACCTTTCCCGTGGCTTGGAGCAATGATCTCCACCACGCCAACGCTTCTCCTTTGAACGATTGCGAAACAAATTTCACAACGTCCTGCTTCGTGCAACCGCTGATGTCAACAACAACGTCCATCTCCTCGAGCCACGTCATGCAATCGATGGCTCCTTTTTCTCCTGTAAAGTCTCTGGGCTTGCAGGAGGCAAAATATTTATATGTGCAGGTCTTAACTGGTGCCTCTTGGTGAAGCACGACCTGACTAGGCGGATCATTCCTTCGTTGTGACGGGTTATGAACATCGTCTTCCTCTGACTCATGTGATTTAGTAGGGGGCTTAATACGAGCCACATATAGAGTCGTAGAGTGGTTATCATTTGATTCATTATACTGACTGTCAAGAGCTTGAGTAATAGCACTATTTATTAGTGCCTGCAGTTCCGCTTCAGTCATGCTAATTTTGGTAATATCATCGTTCTTCTTCGGGTGGCTGTTGGCCTCCTCTGATCCAGTCATGTAGCTTGATCGCTACATAAACAATGGCAATGATTTATTCAGAGGTTATTATGGTATCCCCATTTTTGACGATTCATCAACCATGGTAATATAAACCATATCGGTTAATTTGTTAGTTATTTTAAATTAGTATTTTCCATTATAATTTATCCTAGTTATAAAACATTAAGGATATTAAAGTGGCGCAGAAGGCCTAGTCACAAGGACAGTTTCAAATTTATAAGCCATGATCGTTTGGGATCGAGGCATTTAAGGTTTGAGCATAGTCGGTTACTTTTCTTAACAGGGAGTCGAAGACTACAACTGCCTTTTGTCTTTTAGGACAATAGATATAGCCCGTGGGCATTCCCTTCTGAGGGATGTTTATGATATGATCATCTTTTCAGATGCTATTAGTCAAGATCGTTTGGATCATACCGACTATTATGCTTGGACATGGTCCACCCTTTTTAGACAGGAGGTCAAGGACCACCACTGTCGTTGTCTTATCGGACAACAAATTTAGCCCGTAGGCACTTCATCACTTACGGATGTTTATAATGTGATCATCTTATAAGATGATATAAGCCCTGATTTCTAGATCATAAGGTAAATTAGAAAAAGAAATTTTCCAATATAGGGATGACTGTTGTGATTTTATCGAATCACATTTTGTCAGGAGTGCTAACACGTTCTTAGGTGTTAACAAGGATCCGAATCTCTTGAGTAGGTCTCACCATCTTGGCCGCGTAGGCTAGGTTTCTCCTTTATGATTCTTTTTAAAATGTATACTGACAGGGAAGGGGGAATATTTATTTCCTTCAGGATTCTCCTCATAACTCCTATTTTACAAGTTAATAATAGCACAAATGGCCTAGTCGCGTAGACAAGTTTATAAGCCATGACTTCAGAGAATCGAGGCATTCAAGTTTTAATAATGGCACAAATGGCCTAGTCACGTAGACAAGTTTATAAGCCACGACTTCAGAGAGTCGAGGCATTAAAGTTTTAATAATGGCACAAGTGGCCTAGTCACGTAGACAAGTTTATATGCCATGATTTCAGAGAGTCGAGGCATTAAAATTTTAATAGTGGCACAAGTGGCCTAGTCACGCAGACAAGTTTAATTTATAAGCCCTGGTCGTTTGGGATCGCGGCAATTAGGTGTGAATCAACGTTCATTACCTTTTCTTGACAGGGAGTTGTAGGCTACTACTGTCTTTAATCTCAGAAGACGTTAATCATAGCCCGTAGGCACTATATTACCACGTATGGTTAAAATATGATCATCTTAATTGATGACGTAAACCCAGGATTCAGGGATCATTAAACTGGGTTAGGAATTTTTGAAGAATCCTATATAAAAATGACGTGTGATTTTAAATAAATCACATCTGCCAGTTGTGTTAACATGTTTTAAGATGTTAACAGGGAATTGAATCTTTTAAACAGGTCTTACCATCTTGGCCCGGTCTTATAATTGTCCCAAGGCTAGGTTTCACACTTAAGATTCTTAATTAATAATTAACGCAGAGCAATTTTTAAATTAAGATGTTAATATGGATCTAAATCTAATTATGGAACTACCATCTTGGCCCGGTCTTAAAATGACACGTGGCTAGGTCTTGTCCTTTTTTTGACTTTGCCATTTTATTATAATGGTAGATCTTGTAAAGGAAATGTTATTTTATATTTATTTAATATTTCTTGTTTAGAATGAAAGTTTAAACTTCATCATTCCATTATATAAAATAAAAGTATAAAGTTGCCCTAAGCGGGACTTGAAAGAAATAATGTTGTCCTCGGAGGGACTGAAAGATAATTATGTCCTTATAAGGACTAATAAGGAAACGATCTTCAGTAAGAGGAGTTTCTTCTTCATTCTTATTTCTGAATGCTTTCTCCTTGTAGGCTCGTTTCATCCTGGCCGCGGTACGAAGCTCAGCATTTCAAGGCTTCGAGTGTGGAGAACTCCTATTACAACTTCTTCGCTTGGCGACGTATTCAATTAGAATTGGAAGCAAAAATTTCCAGATTAGGATTGAGATTATTCCTATGTTAAGTCTAGACTCAGAAGGTCAAAGAATGTGCTATTGTGTCATTGAGATTAAACACAAAAAGGATAGTGTTTAATTCCCTCAATGTTGGCTCTGATACCAACCTGTCACACCCCTAATTCCACGTGTCACCGGTGGGCCCGGTGGGGGAGTATCGTGACGTAATTGATATCATCATAGTCAAACAACACAATATTTAAATGCACAGCGGAAGCAAAAGATAAATATGTTACAATCCGAATACAAAGTAATATCAGAGTATTACAACGGAAAGTAAAGAGATCCACAGGCGGATCGAATAATCATAATCATTGTTCAACAGACTTTAGACGCCTAGGACTTGCAAGATTCCTTATAATCGCCCTGAGCTTCCAGCCAATTACGTTCAGTACCTGTCACTTAACCTTTTGGAAAAATACGTCAGTTTTCACTGGTAAATACAATTTAACTGACTCATTTTGAAAAGAGTTTGAAAATTGATTTGAGTGCAAACGGCACAAAATCTTTTGACACATTGATTAAAATGCGCAGAGGCAAGATTAATCTTTTATAACTTGGGACAATTTTGTTAATAAAAATCTTGTATCCGATTTACATTTTTGTCCAACATTTAGGGCCGGTGATCATACAATACAATACGATACGAGCCGGACAAGATTAATCGACACACCACAAATATAATCTCACAAGAAGTTACCCTTACGAATGAGTATACGTTTTACATATGCAACAGGAGGTGTTTTGTCTACACCTTGTGCTTACGTCGTGGCCATTCACTTTTTAAAATGAGCCAAGGATATCCAGGACACGGTCATTAACCCCCAATGTTATTTGTTATCAAGCAATACGAATTAAAACGGGATTATGCAATTCAATCATCTCCGATCAAAAGGTTTCTACACCCGACCAAGCGGTATTTTTATAATACCGTACCCCAAGCCCGTATAAGGGAAAATAAGTTAAAAGTATTTACCTGAGCTAGCTCCTGTCTTAATTAATAAGATTTTAATAACTCAGCCGTATTCACTTAAGTAAGCGTAGGTACCATTTACCGGAAGGCTCTAGTCTGGAATGATGACATAAATAATTAATTAGAACGCTAACGGGTCTTTGCTTAAGCCAAAACTTAGACCGGTTAGTCTTAGGGAACATACGGTTCAAACGCACGATTAAGCGAAGACCGGATAGAATGTGATTTAGACCCGACAAGTTTGAAGACTTGTATAATATGGGTATACTAAACACATTCTGGATTTGGAGACAAAAATGATAAAGTTTGACTCGCTTCGGCTAATATAAATGAATTAGTCACATAAGCCGATCCGAACGCGACAAGTGCGTAACGAGTAACCAAAAGAGTCATAGACATGTTTCCTAAGTTATTATGCCTTTAATATGTCGTGATATCAATAAGATATCTTCTATTATGCCCAAAACGAGTTAAATCTCAAAATAAGCCCCGTAGGGGTATTTTGGTCATTTTAATGATCATAAAAGAGTTTGAATATAAATCTGAGTTTTGGGTCTGGTCTATATAGTAAATATACTTATTTTAACATGTTATAATAGTAGGGTATGACCCATATGTGAAAATTATCATTTAAAACCAAACTATGCACCTTAGGGGCATTTTGGTAATTTCACTTAGGCTTAAAAGGTTAAAACCGGAAACCTGAGTTTATAAACTTTTACTCACTGTTATTTTATAAAAATATACTAAACACATCAGTAAATATAAGTCTTATATGTTTGATATGGTTATAGTATATACTATGCGTTAAAAATGCCTAAAAAGGCGATTTAGAGCCGTTTCCGGGTTTGTAAAAGAAAGCTGAGATTTTTATATTTCCAGAAGGCTCAACATACTTTATTTAACAATAAAATCAGTAGAAAAAGGTTTGGGTTCAATCGGATTTGTAGAACTCGTTTTATGACCGAAAAGGGCAAAATCGGTATTTACCGAATTTGGTTTAAAGACCTATGTTATGCTTATCCAAAAATTTAATAAAATCCCAAAATATTATATAATATCAGTGGGTAGAAAGTTTGATACTAAAAAGTGGGTTAAAATAGGCTATGCGCTAATTGCGCTATTTACTTAACATAAAGCTTGTGATTTACGATATCGAGCATATCTCTTAATCTGAACCACAAACTGATCTGAAACTTTTGGTGCAAGTTTATAAATCAGTAACAAATGATTCTACTCTTTTACTTTTTCAAAAATCGCGTTTTATATTAAAAAGGGCAAAATAGTCAACTTTAAGCATAAATCGGAAACATGCATATGAATCGGTTAAACATGGAACCAAGATGTAAAATTCCAGAGGGTTGTACATACATGAAACTTGGCCCAAAATATGCTCTAATGCAGATCTTAACATGCATGCACGGATCAGAACTGAAAGTCAAAGGAAAAGTCAATTTATGTGACTTTCGGTTCCGATTCGGGTTTAAACAGAAAATTGTCGAGTTGATCATGTTGAAACACATTCTTACATTAATTATAAAGTTATTTTGATGATCAAACAGGTTGCATGTACCCTATATCGCTAATCATACTTAAATTTGCAAATAACAATTCTGTTGACTTTTTAAGAAAGGCTTTGACTCGACAATTAACATGCTTAGAATGTAAATCTGAAAATACCCTTTTGAGGGTTTGTTACACACATAAATACCAACATGTGGGTACTTTCAATTTGAGAAAATACTGTGCACATCTTGATTAATCATGAAGTCAAACTAGTTTTACGATGGTTTGACTTTCGGTTAACACACTAAGCTAGAACGAATTTGGAGGTGTTATAAACACTTACAAAGGTCCTAATTATGCTTAGAGATCACTAGAAAGCTTGAGGTTGATCAGAGGAGCTCCAGAATTGAGTATGCAAGTGAGAGTGAGTTTGGTTGCAACTTGAGTGTTCTTGCATATGAACTTTGATCAATCAATTGATGCTACAAATGATCTACTGATGTTGTAAGACCTTTCCAAGTGCCCCTAGTATCATATAAAACCATTGGAGAGCCCATGGTATTGAGTACAGCTGTTAACCATTCGGAACAGACCTGATAACTGGCAGCTGTCATTCATATTGCCCAAATACAGGCCTAGCGCACCGCTACGCTCCTGATGTAGCAGTGCGCTAGCCTTGTCAGGTGGCAAAATTTTGTTTCCTTGTTTTGCAATTCAGTCCTTGGTCTTTTGGAACGTGGTTTGACTATTATTCTTGTACGTTAGACCCTAAAACTGACTTTTAAGAGCCTTGGGACATTTACCAACATGGTAAAGTCCTCGGTTAACTTTGCGCTTACCCGAAAAGTCTCGAAACTCAACGTTGACGCATTTAACCCTTCGTGTACGGTTTTGATCACAACTTTCTCATACGTTCATGAAACTTTATGAAATTTTTACCACATAACCTAGTGAGTATATTTTATCATTACAAAGCTTCGGGTTTGCCAAAGGATCACTCAGAGGTATACTTTCAACATGTTGACACATTTAGCCCCTATAGTTTGTAATTCCTCCCTTTCTTTCATTTCCCGTTTCGTATGATCCATAATCTATCCGTTTAAGGTTATAAACACCATGTAGGGTTATTGTAGAGCTTATTTATCCATTGTTGACACTTTAGACTCTTACAATCACACAGTTTCACTGTATGTCAACTTTAGTCCCTCTAAAGTATTATTTCACATATTCCAAGCTCATGACACGTGTCACTACATTATTGGACGTAAATTTTCGAGGTGTTACAGTGTGTCTGCCGCGCCGAAGGCCAGAGGAGTTCATGTGCTGGGAAAATAGAGCAACTTGTGCTCCCTTTACAGATTTTCTCCTGGTTAGTTTTCCTTAGTTTCTTTGTTCTTTGTTGCTTCCTCTTTTTTAATACTTAGCTTCTGTAGAAGCCAAGAAGAAAACCCCTGAGAAGGGTATCGCTTTTACAGAGCCCTCAGAGCCGGCGCAGAAAATGCCCAAGGTTACTATCAAACCTTTCAAGACTGCTGGTGTAGAGTCTGGGAAGGATAAACAGGCTGCTGAGGGGGAGAAGGCAAAAGCTGCTAAGGAAGAGAAGAGGAAGAAGGCTGCGGAAGAGAAGAAAAAGACAGCTGAGGATGAGAAGAGGAAGAGAGCTGCTGAAAGAGAGGAGAGAGAGAGAAATAAGGAAAAGAGAAGGAAAAAACGACTGTCGACAAGCCTGTCGGAGGTGAGCCGAAGGATACCGGGGTCGCTGCTACAATCGCGCATGATAAAGCGCAGGGTCTGGAAGGCGTTCGCATTACGGGGCTTGACCAGCCCTATCATGAGAAAAGGAAAGGACCAGAATTTGAGAAAGTGGTGCAATCTGCGCAGCCTGATCCTTCCCTTCAGGCTTTTAAAATAACTTCTGCTGCTGAGGGATCAGGCTCTGGTGTTCATCAAGACCAAACTACTGCTGCAGGAGGCGCGAGTGCTGGTTTTGCTGCTGGCCAGGCTGGTGCGGTAAAACAAG